>JBBJLS010057255.1:0-13090 GCA_037577275.1 Bryconaethiops microstoma
TGTGTGTGTGTGTGTGTGTGTGTGTGTGTGTGTGTGTGTGTGTGTGTGTGTGTATATATATATCTATATATATATATTAGGGCTGGGCATGTTGACATGTTATTATCACGTTAACACATTATTTACTTAATTCCGACAATTATTTCATTGTGTGTTAATGTAGGGTTTTTTTAAAAAATCCTTTCATTTTAAAAGTTCGTTGCTTTTTTGTGCTCTCGAGGTTTGATTACATTAATGTTTAAGTTGAGATTTACAAGAAATATTTTAACTGCAGCTGTGTTTAAAGGGAATGTTGCTGTTAAAAATGTATGTATATATATATATATAATGAAAAACAGATGTGTCCCAAAATTTTATATGTATATTTGGATGTGCTAAATAATGTGCTGGCATGGAAACAAACAGTTAGTATATTTAAGGGATGATGGATGCTCTGTTCTACGTGAAATCACACACGTGCACACGCTACACCTGAATGTCTGAAATATGAGTGAATGCACATTGGGGTTCTTTAGTCACTCATCCCATGCTGAGTCCATTACCTTGGCACTAGGCTGTAGCGGATTTACTAATGCACAGCCCACTTCGAACCATTAATCAGAATTTCACGCCATAAAAAAGGTTATTTGCCTAATAGATAAAAAGGGTGAAATGAATTATCTAGACGGCAAAGTGCTCTCTTTTTCTCTCTCTTTATCTCTCTCTTTCTCTGTTTCTCTCGTTCTCTCTCTCTCTCACACACACACACTAGCTCTTTCTCCTTCATTAGGCTGAGCTAGATGGTGACCTTCTGTCTGAGACCATAAACAGAAATAGCACTTTGATGAATAAACACACTGTACTCTATGACTGAAACAAGTTCAGCAATTAGTAGGAATGCTAAAGTCTTCAGCATTACCTAGTAGCACTTTATCTAATGTCCTTTCCCAGTTGCATTGAACAGGCAATATTAACTTAATTGCTGGTCAAATAAACATTTAAAAGGTTTGACTAAGTTGACTGAAGAGCTATTAGGATTTAATGCTCACTTTGAGAAAAACAAGGAAACCAACTGCCTCAATTTGATCAAGCTCTTGGTTTAGTTGCATGTATGAATGGTTGGATTTATCGCATATAGCTATTAATCAGCTATTCATTTTGATTCCTAATTTGTAGGGCACATTTGGAACTGGCCAAGATTGGAATCGGCAGATTTTTTGCTGCAAACTTAGAATTGACTTGATTTGATTGATGATATTAAAAAAAACTGATTCCTATAAGAACTCAAAATCAAAGTTTGGCTTTTTAAAAAGACAAATTATGTAATTCATTACAAATTATGTAATTCATGTTTCGAATACAAAGCTGTAGTGTGTTAGTGTGTTTTATGTTCTGCATTTATACTTGCATTTACTTCAGAAAATATCTTGTCTATAAAATATCTATGAGTACTGATATAAGCTGTTAATAAATATCACGGTATTACTGTGTTTTCATGTGTTTCATGAAGTTTCTCTGCATCATGATAAATAACTACATACAGATATTATGTTATTTAGAAGCTGTGTCACAGGAGTTTATACAATTAAATATCCATAAACCTTTATTTGCTACAATATACTGCTTTTTAAAGGGTATTTGAAGAAATATATTCTGTGCACTGCGGTCAGTAGGAGCTATGGTGGACGTGTCTCCTTCCACCATACTTATACATCCTTTTCACTTGGACTTATGACCTTTCTTTGATTTGTTCCTTGTCCTATTCATTTGCTAATGTACAGATATCGAAAGGAACGAGTCAGCAGAATGAGAGGGAGAGAAAGAGAAACATTTGATTATTCTACAAGATGGTGCATAGGCAGTGTTGGTGCTGGATTAATTGATGGTCTTTTGAATTAAAATTCAGAATTGCTGGTCTTTTTGTGGCTCATAATGACTGCATGCTGTTACCCTGATAATCATCTGTATGTGCACAGGATCGAGTCGCCGAGCCCGTCTCCCCGTTCCACAAGCTGTAATTACTCAGAATCAGCAGGACCACTGGATGCCTTAGGGAATGATGAAGTCCTTATCTAGATAATATCTTGATGCTTGTCCAGTAAGTTTCAATGTGGTGTGTATGGTGTATAAAGCCTTAATTTAGGGATCACTTCGGTTTTCAACCTGCATTTACAAGGATTTCAAATGGCATTATGCCATTCTCTAAAACTTGCAGTTCCATCTAAAGTAATTCTGGGTTAACGGGGCACTTGTCTTTTTAAATTCTTTAAATGAATAAGCATGTTTTTTTCTCAATTTGTAATAGTCCACCCTATTGCAAAAGCTACAAAACTGAATCATTGCTGTAATGTTGCTGCTCATCACACTCGAACATGTTTGGACTACCTGTACAGATACTCAGGACCAGATGTACGGATGAGTGCAGCTCAGAACATGCCTTGATATGACTGCACTATGTTCCCACCATGCATCTGTATTTAACATTCGATTTACTGCTTTGACTATAGCTTATCAGCTAATCGCTCCTGTTGAAGAGGTGCAGTGATATAACAGTCGGGACAAAGCTCAGGACAAAATAGAAAAGTGTCAGCAAAGTTCAGTAATGATTAGATAGCGGTGTTCATTAATGCCATTCTTTCTCTGCCAAACATTCTATGAGGGTGTTATTTTACTGTAACAAAGTTTTTTTGAAACCAAAATGCATCTGCTTTTAAAAGACGGAGACAAACCACTGCAAAGCCATCCACCAAAAGATATGCAAATCTTAGTGAATCAGGCAACATATATAATCTACATGTTTTAAGTCCTAACACTGTTTCGTGCTGTCCTCCATTAAATGCACGCAGTCCATAAACTGCAATGCTTTTGATTAGTAAATTTCACACTGTATGTCTGATTTGCAAATTTGTAACGAACAGTGAAAGTTACTTGGAATATTCCAGTGCCCCTAAACTTTTGTTGGACAGCATGTTGCAAAATCCAGATACGCAGGACAGTATGATTAGATCCTATTAGATCCGTGGAGTCCCTCGCTGTCTTCAAGCGTAGTCTGAAGACTCACCTCTTCAAAGAGCACCTTGGTGACTAACCATGTTTCATTTCGCTTTCTCCTACTAATATTTAAAAAAAAACAAAAAACCAACAAAAAAAACCTTTCTTTGACAAGTATTGTTTAGGTGTCGTTTGTCAGGAGTTTAGGTGTACTGAGCGCGCAGTAATTTGGTTGAACAATGGATGTGGACTTAAGCTTTACAGGTTTAAGAAACAGATGTAGACGACTTAAGCACTGTTGTACGTCGCTCTGGATAAGAGCGTCAGCTAAATGCCGTAAATGTAAATGAGACAACCTGTAGCTCAGACTCCTACAGCATGTTTGATCCACAGGCATACGGCCCTGTTGGTTGTTTCAGTTAATTATTTAAGTCCGGTTTCATAAGGATACGCATCAAAGAGACCTTGATTGTCTTGTTGCTGTTGCAGCTGCAGAAAGCAGAGCTTTAAATAGCCTTGTTTTGTTCTTGATTGGAGTTGAAGCGTTAGCTGATGTCCTTGAGAGTTGTGTAAGAAGTCTGTTTGGCACGGAGGGGAGGGTGGGAATGGAAAAAGGAGGCAAAGAGAGATATGGTGGAATCAAGGTGGGGATATACAAGGCTTTTAATCAATGAGAGGCGGGAGAAGCGAGGGGGATTTTGCAATGATAGGACTCGAGGAATTCTAATTAAAAGTGTTGAGGGCCACAGAGCAGATTTTGCAGAGTAAGTGCTGAGAAGGAATTGAAGAGGATAAGAGGGTAAAAAATGGAGATGATGGAAAACAAAAACTGATGGAAAAGGACCCACTTTTTTGTGTTTACTTTTTGGAAGGCTACTTTCTTCCTTACCACACTGCTGTTTTTCTCTCCTTCTGCCCCTTTACTTTAATCCTTCTATTTTCAGTCTGTTTCCTTATCTCAACCTCCTGGCTCGTTGTGTCGCGCTGCTAAACTATCGCTGCTCTCCGAGATACGTTTCTCGCCGCCGTCTGTGACAAGCTGTGAAATGACACTTCCAAACACCAGCGCCTTTGATTGACACATGTTGTTCCCATGGTGACATAGACAATGGCCTTCTGGGGGCAGACATGGCGAAGCAAAAAGTGATAAAACCTGAGAGTCACCCTCCCCATCTCTCGCCGGGTATTTGCATGCGTGTTGCGTAGTGTTATTAGATTGGCGTATGAATGCGCCTCTGAGAGTGAGCTACTGTGGCATGTCCTTTGAGGCTTGTCGTTTCTTCTCCGCTCTCTCGTGCTGCAGAGGCATTTATCATGATCATCTGTATTTGATCAGCGTTTAATCAGGCCTGGCATTCTGGAAGCGCTGTGTCACTGTTGCGTTGCAGAAAGATGAGATATTGAGGTGCTTGTGAATGCTTAAAAAGAGGCAAAAATCAAGCATGAGGTCCCGTTCTCTGCAGAACTGATCACAAGGTAAAGATAACACTTCCTAACCTGTCCTGCTGCTCGTCTCAGTGCCTGTTCAGCTCAGTCAGCAGGACGTTTTTAGGCTGGCGGATTTGTGTGTTTGCTTTCCAGTGAAAAGTGAAAAGCAAAGGAAAATGGAGCTAACCGACAGAATCAGCACCAACAGAATGGTCTGAAAACACTGATAAATACCTGAAATATACCAGTGAGTTATGAGAGGTTGCACACTTCAGTAAAAAACAAAAAGGGTTAACTCAAGTTTATAGGCTTATTCCTTTGACAGAAATGAATTGATTTGTTCATAATGAAAATGATCCTGCTGTTTTCAAATGATTTGGGGAAAAAAAGAGATGCATGGTTTTCTAGAAGACATGTAGATATCACTAAGTAGGGCATGTGCATGCTCTATTGTTGAAAGTGCCGCTGATCAACACAGATGAACACGCACAATGATTTTTAACTACTTGGGACATTAAAACAAGTGAGTCCTCGAATGTGTTTCAGATGTTAGGATCAGAATTAAAAAGCCTTTTTTATCGAGATGAAATGGTCATACATTTGCTGACTGTGATGCCCGTGAAGTGAAGTGGTCTTTCTGTGTTTGTACAAACTGTGCTCTGTTCACTGGTGAGAGGTGACAAGCTAACCCCTGCATTAGCTGAAATAAAGGCTTGATCCTGATATAGTTTAAGCATTTGCTTGTAGACACATTTCTGGCCAGGGGGTAGCATTAGAATGCTATTTTCGTGGCTTTAGAAGCAGACAGGCTCTGTTTGCAGCGTTTGCCTGCAGCATCTGCTCGAGGTCACATTGCTGGAGCCCCGACTGCCCACTGCGTCCAGTCAGGCCCGGCCCCTGTCCACTTCAGAACCGAACTCTTGATCTTTCTTCGCCAAACTGTGAGTGCATATGTGTGTCAGCACTGTTTAATGCAAGCGTCTCTCTTGAGGGTGCTCTGTCTAAAGTGGATTACCTGTGGATGTATGGGGTGTGTGTGTGTGTACACGTGTGCATGTGCACATGTCCTTCTAATTTACTGCAACAGGCTCCTCTGGGCGTCCCTGAGCTTCATACAGGACGCGCAGACACATAAACGCATGAGTCCACAGGCCCTGCAGCAAGCCTGGAGCCAGCAAGACAAAGCTACGAAAAACTCAAGGGATGTGTTTGTGTGTGTGTGTGTGTGTGTGTGTGTGTGTCTGAGTATGATAGAGGGAAGGAAGAACGCATCTACCTGCAGTCCACTAAGGATCTACATCAACATTATCCGAGCATAGTCTTACGTTTTCACAGCATCACTAATAACAAGTGATCCCCTAAGGTTAGGTCTCATTCAGCTCTGTAACTTTTTCAAATATAGTGACTAAAAGCTGTTTTTGAGTATACGACCATTGTACTGAACTGAAGTCACTGTACTGAAGTTGTACAACTAATAATTGTGAAAGTTTGGGCATCACTTGTCAAGTTAGACTG
The DNA here is from genome assembly GCA_037577275.1 of Bryconaethiops microstoma. Classification (NCBI taxonomy): domain Eukaryota; kingdom Metazoa; phylum Chordata; class Actinopteri; order Characiformes; family Alestidae; genus Bryconaethiops; species Bryconaethiops microstoma. Next base: position 5,914 of record JBBJLS010057255.1, read on the forward strand.
AAGTTAACACCACCTCTGCACTTTCAGTCAATACGTAGTAAGACCCCTTTTCGTTGAAACTATAGCCTCCAAACGTTTCTTGTAGCTAGTTAACAGTCTTTCACTTCTTGGTTTAGGATTTTTCCCCACTTTCCCTAGCTCAAACATTCTTTGGTCATCTTATGTGTACAATGTCTAATCACATTTTTAGTAACACAAGGGTACTGGGGACAGTGAAAGCCATTTAAAACCTTACTCTAGCATTTCTTAAAATAGTTATTTTTGATTTTTATGGATGAGTGTCTTCTTGTAATGTCAGCAGTGTCTTCACTGACCGTTGGACATTAGCTTCCTGCAGTAGAATCCTTTATTCATTTATCTCTTGTGCACTTGCTGTGACGCTGGCTGCCACACAACCCAAAAGCTTAACAGATTCACCCCCATGTTAAAATTAGGCAAGATCATAGTTTGTTGCAAAGCTTCTTCTTTTTCCACAAACTTACGTTGATACATTTGACTCAAAAATGCTTCTTTTTTATCTGGTTTGAATACTTCAGACAATTACTTTTGTGATGATATCACAGTTAATGTTACTTTCTGTTTACCCTTCCCTGTAGATGATGTTTGTGCAGCATCTATACGGAGGGCCAGAGGGCCAGTAAATATTCTTGTGCCAGCCAGATATTCTCATTGGCCCTTAACAGGATTATGGGATATTGTTTTGCACAAATGACCCGTCTATGAACATTTTTTTTGTCTTGACCTCAACAATTGTCATGAGTAAAACTATGTCTCTTATTGACATTATGGGACAATTGCATTTAGAAAGATATCTCTTATTTTTTGTCCTTCCTTGCAAGAGTCAATTATTTTTAGTTTAAGAATCTCAGTTAGATGAATTCATGGCTGTTGAGTGGAAGCACCCTGAGAGTGTCAGGCCTGGAGGCAGTGACGGTGGGTGGCCGCTAGAGGCACCCTTGGTTAAGTTTTGTATTTTGAGTTTTTGTCTTTTATTTTGACATCCTGAGCACACCGGGTATGAATTTGTGTATGTGATTAGTTCAGCTGCCGGTGTGCTCAGGAGTGATTATGTTTGTATTTAAGTTTAGTTTGGGTGGATCCGGGTGGTTGGTGCACCATCGCATTTATCCTCAATGTGAGGTGTGTGTCTCCTGACTCCTTTAGTTTATTTAGAACCATGAAAAGCCTTTTTGTTCATGGACCCTCGAGCCCTTCTTTGGTTATGTTTGTAAATAAAGAATATCGAGCAATGAACATCTGCTGAAGCGCCTGCTATCCTTGGGGAGTCAAGAGGAGGGGACGTGACAGAGAGGTCTGAAGGGTCACATAATTTATGTTGTGCAATTACTTATATCTGACATGGATAAATTCAAATAACTTCAAAGACCTTACAAAAAATGATGGTGTTGGATCGACTGTAAAAGTGCCAAAGGTGCTTCTGTAAACATCCTTCATTTTATTTGCATTAAGATGTATAGAAATCGATTTATTTTAATAAAAGGGGCATTTGGCAGACCCCCTTAACCATAGCAGTTTACAGTCATTAGTTAAAGGGATAGTCCCCCTGGAGCAACTGATAGAAAGTGGGGGTTTGAACCAGCAACTTTGTGGTCATCACAGTTCACAGTCAAGTGTTTTACCCACATGGCTACTACCATTTAAGTTTATTTCTGCTTTCAGTGTAGACAATGATAAGCATGCATTAACATGTATAGAAATGTGTCATATTTAAGTTTGTCCCATGCAGATGGGGTATTAACCTCATTTCACATAGAAAAAAAAAAAAAACATGTAATTTGACCTGTGATATGCTTTTTCTTAACTTGCTTCTCCATTTTTTACATTTGTATCACAGATCATGATAGGATCCTCTTCACTGCCGAATTCAGTTTGTGTGTTGATAACAACTCTGACTGTAAAGCTGAAGAATTCCTGTAACTTGTACCTTAGATTAGATTTTCATTTCCATGTAGTAATGCAAGTAATGACTCACATTTAAAGCACAGGGCCAGATGCGCAACATGGCGCTATTCTCATTATTAATTTATGTAACGTTTATTAAAGTAAAACTTAAACCATCGGAATGTTTTACTTCTACTTGGTGCTTCATCTCCATCTTCCTCCACTTCCCTCTACAAAGAAAAGGGCAAAGCTGAAGATACTGAAGATTGTAAATGCGGAATCATTCTTGTCCACCACATCTAACGACCACATGCCATTGGCTTTTTTCATACCATCAGTCATTTTCAACCCAAGAGAAAAGATTGTAAAAAAAAAATCTTTAATACCGTGGTGCATTAATAATATCTTCTGTTCCTGAACAGTGCATCTCCACCTCCCCCAGTTCACCATCCCTTCCTTCATCTGCGAGGTATAGGGGAAGAGATGAAACGCTGATTAGATTGTTCTCTGATCAGGTGAGATTTGATCATCAGAGGGTTTTGTCCCAGCGGGCGGCCTGCTCTTCTGCATTTGATCATGTGGAGACATTATTTCCTCCTTAGTATTACACCGGCCTCTGGCTTTAAATGCAATTAACCACCTCTTCTTTAAATTCAGACGTCATCTTGACCTCTAACCCCTGTTATCCCTTTCATTCTAAAACACACTGCGGCTCTGGATTTTCTATTTGAGACATGAGCTCGAGCTGAAGATCCTAGGTGAAATGGAAAAATCTGAAAGTCCTACTATTTCCAGACATCAGTTATGGGTTTCTTTGCTATCTGGACGTATTAGGCAGGTCAGGCCTGATGGTGCGGCAGACTAATTCCTACTGGAGATGCTCTCGAACACAGTGCCAAATCACCCGCGGCCATGGGCCCAGCAGAGATAAGATGCTGTCGAATTTGTGCTGTTTGAGAGAGAGAGAGGGAGAATAAAATCGGCCACTGATTCTCAGCCACTCGCTCAAAATAACCAGCCGCTGATTTCATTTCAGTCTTCATCTGGTAAATAGACAATTAAATCAACCTCAGCGAGATTGTTTATGGTTAAGAAGAGAAAAGTAACTAAATAAAAGATTAATTTGCTTTTGAAGGCAATGAAACACAATTAGCAGTGACATGGAGCTAAAGGGGGATTTGAGGGAGCATGCTGATTTGATTTGGCATTTTATTTATTTATTTCTGTATTTATTTTCCAGGCAGCACAGGGTTTAGGGTGGTGGAGACAGAGAGCTGACAGGCTGAAGTGTGTAAGTGGCTCTAAGGGATTCAGACAGGCCTGCCCACTCAGGTGTTGACTTCCAACTTCTATAGTGTGGGAGAAGGCCAGAGAAACCGCCGAGACACCAGACAGAAGATTTGTTCATCTCGCCCACATAGAGAGAGACTGCGAGAGAGAGAAAAAGAGAGAGAGAGATGAAGGCACTACATGATTTTGCCGTAACAGGCAGGTGACCTCCACAAGCCAGTAGCTGCTAATACTGGAGGTGTTAGCCACAAATCCCTCATGTTTTTAGAGCAGACTGAGAGAGTCCGCGCGCGAGAGAGAGAGACCTGTAGGGGAGAGATTCCTCAGGAGAGAAGCCATTTAAAAGGGCTGCACTAAAAGGTAGAAAACAACAACCTGTGAAATAGATTGGAGATGGAGTGACTGTGCTCACTGAAGGAAAAAAAGGAACAACACTGATTTGAATCACTTTTTTACCGCTGTTCGCTTGAAGATACTAATCTATAGTGTGCTGTTAGCAAGAGTGAGAGTTCGAAAATGTTCAGAATTGACTTTCATTGGCCTGCTGTTAATGCTAGCAGTCTTTGCTTCATATTGAAATGTCAGACTTGAGCCAGATTTGACTTGATTACCCACAGTTCAGTGCCTCAGTTTATTAACCATTTATGTAGTGACATACAGATAATTTTTAAATGTTTTGAACACAATCTTAATAATTTATATCAAATTCAAAACTAATAGTATATTGTGTGTGTGTGTGTGTGTGTGTGTGTGTGTGTGTGTGTGTGTATTTGTTACACTGTCTTGTATTACTTTTTTCTTCATGTCGTATGTTGCGTGTTTGTTTTTTGTGCTGTCCATGCACCTGGGACTGTAAGAAACACAATTTCATTGACTGTCCATGCACCTGGGTCTGTAAGAAACACAAACACAAAGACTTACATTCTTTCTTTCTTTTATTCAAACACAAAATAAACTGGCACGATGGCCAAAAAACACAAAGGAGATGGAGAACCCGAACAAACATAAAACCAGGAATACCGTGAAGGCGAACCAACAAAGGAGGGAACTCAAGGCAGACTATTTATAAAAAATCTAACACAAAACACCTGAACCTAAACATCCCTTAACCCCCTGTTGACTGTGAGTCCTTAAGCTGACCAGGGGAACAACACCCACATGTCAAAATAGAAGCCCCACATTTAACAGTCCAATGGCGGCCTCTAGCGGCTGCGGACTGGGGGCGTTACAGTACCCCCCAAAAGGCACCACTCCGGGGCACCCAAAAGGGCCATCAGGCCAAAAAAAAGGAGGAGGCAGGGGGGTGGCAGGCAACAAAAAAAAAAAGGCTCCACTTGAGGGCCAGTCCGGGCAGCCCCTCCTCCAGTCCATGATTTTCCTCGGAGGACCACTCTGAGGTGGAACCCCTCTTATCCCCCCTAAAAAATATCTCGGGGGAGTTCCCGGGTCCCTGCCCGTACCCCTCCCCCAAAGACGCACCACCGGGGTGTCAAGCGGTCCAGGACCATGCCGAGGAGGTGGCAGGGATGGCAGCGAGTCCTCCAAGGTGGTAGGAGCCACTGCAGGAGCCGAGGACTCAGGAGTAGGGACCAGTGGAGTTTCAGCTTGGGCAACCAGTACAGGAACCGGTGCAGGGGTCGCAGTTTGGTAGACTGGTGTGGGCACCGGTAGGGGGACCGCAGCTTGGGAAAACGGTGTGAGACCTGGCTTAGGAGTCTCAGCTTGGGTGACTGGTGTGGGAACCGGTACAGGGGCCGCAGCTTGGTAAACCGGTGCGAGAACCAGTAGGGGGACCGCAGCTTGGTAAACCGGTGCGGGAACCAGTAGGGGGACCGCAGCTTGGGAAACTGGTGCGGGAACCGGTAGGGGGACCACAGCTTGGGAAACCGGTGCGGGAACCGGTAGGGGGACCACAGCTTGGGAAACCGGTGCGGGAACCGGTACAGGGGCTGCAGCTTGGGGAGCCGGTGTGAAAACCGGTGCTGGGGCCTCTGGGGTGCTGGGGACTGGTGCTAAGGAGACAGGAGGCTGCAGGCGTCATAGTACCAGCCTGGGAGGCTTTGGCTGTTCTTGGGCTAACACTGTTGGCTGAGGCTGCTGGGTGGCCAGTGTGAGGGGCTTGAGCCTTCTGGGCGCTGGCGGCTGAGGCTGCTGGGTGAGCTTCGTAACTCGGGAGCAAAGCATTTTTGGCTTGGGAGAGCTCAGTGAGCTGAGCTTCTTGCTTCGGGAGCAAAGCTTTTTGGCTCGGGAGAGCTCCGTGACTCGGGAGCTGAGCTTCTTGACTCTGGAGTGAAGCTTTCTAACTCAGGAGAGCTCCATGACTCGGGAACAGCCCTGCAAGCTGATCCATTCGGCCCCGTGTCTCCTCTCAGGCTTCGGTGGCCATGAGCGAGGCCAGCGGGTATCCCTCATTGTTCGGGCCAAGTCTTGAAGCAGCCACTCCCGGGAGATAGCGACAAGTTTGGCCAGGCTCACTTCCTTCCCGTGGGGCTCCCTCGCCACACTCCGCTCGTATGGTGTGCCTTGGGTTTTATCGATTACGTCGGGTAGGTGCCCGTTCGGGCAGGAGGCACAAATGCAGACGTCCATACTCTCTTTCCTTTATTTAAACACAAAATAAACTGGCGTGATGGCCACAAAACACAAAGGAGAAAGAGAACCCGAACGAACACAAAACCAGGAATACCGTGATGGCGAACCAACAAAGGAGGGAACTCAAGGCAGGCTATTTTTCCAAACCTAACACAAAACACCTGAACCTAAATATTCCTTAACCCCTGACCGACTGTGAGTCCTTTTAAGCCGACCAGGGGAACTACACCCACGTGTCAAAATAGAAGCCTATAGCAGCCGCTGACTCGAGGCGTTACAGTACGTGGATGAATGACAATAAATTCCAACTTGAACTGAATATGTATGTGTGTATTTAAATGTATACATGTATCCTATAATGTTATAATAGCACATTTAGTTTGATAGTATACCCTATTATGTACAGATGTTCAAATGAATATAATATTGGGGTCATTTCAGCCTTGGGGAAGAACCTGTGATTTTGGATGGTCCAGCTTGGCAGGGGGTATGTAACATGATTCATTATTTGGTAGCTGTTTGGTAGCATTAATTCATAACAATTTCATTAGTACTAGCAATGTTGTGAAAAGCTAGATGCCCCCAAACCATGCCCCCGCATCAGCTCCGCATTAGTTCACATGATTTGTGATGTGTGCATTTATTCCCTCACTGTTGCTTTCTGCGCTGGTGTCCAGTTGCCACACCATGCCACGCTCCAGTGCAGAGCTTTTATAGGTTGTGGTGCAGAGCTCCAAGAGGGTACTGACAGCATGAGTGACTGCACGTGGAGCGGTTGCAATTAAAGCCCCTCTCTGCTTGACAGCCGGCCAAACCCGCCAGAGCTGCTTCATGAGAATGTCGATAACTAACGGTTTTCACCCGCACTCGCTTCCCCCTTCCTTCTGCCCAGCCTCTGTCGTCACAAAGACCAGAGTCACAGCCACTAAGAGTCACAGCACATGTCCTGCACTGGCATACGGGCCTGGTCCCTGTAGAGCTAATCAAAAACAGTGTGTGTGAATGAGTGAGATTGTTTATATGCATTTCAAAGACTGAACACAAAAAGAAACACCCCATCCCCCAACTATACACATGCTTATGTATCTACCATAACACTTGCCTACCCCTGGGACTTAACCTTCCCTGAAATGTCAGATTTTCATTGAATGTATCTTGATCTTTTCTAGGATTTCTAGGATCTCCCACTGCTCAGTGCCATAACAATGGTTTAGCACATATCAGGGACAACAGAGGAATCTGACTGGAGTAAAACACGCTCATCTTTATGACTCTGAGCTGTGAATACACCAGTCTGAATATAAAATGTCTTAATATATTTCCACAGACAGTTGTTTATCAAGAGCCTGTCAGGGTGGGTTATAACATTAGCTGATGTGATCTCTTATATATA
>JBBJLS010057266.1:0-13090 GCA_037577275.1 Bryconaethiops microstoma
TCAAACAACAGCAAGAACTCATACCAGGACATCTACGCCAATGAAGAAGTGATGGCGACTCGAGCGACAGGAAGACATATAGGAACCATTACTTCAGGTACATACAGATGTTAGGGGGCCGAGTGCAAATGATCATTTTGGGTAGCAGTAGACAACAATGAATTTCAGGTAGAGAGTTCCGTGCAAAATAGACACGCTCTCTAAGTGGTTCAGGGCATGCACTGTCATAAAGGGTTCTTTGACTAATGCCACAAAAGAACCTGCTTTATGTGTGAATGTGAAGAACCTTTTAAAGGTATAAAGAACCTTCACATAATATATAGGTAATGAATTTAAAAGTTCCTCCAAGAAATTACAAATTATGTGTACACACCGACAGTTACTGGTGTGGTGGTGGAGAGGGGAAGTTGACTACTTCCCTCAGCTGGGCCCAGATCAGTTAGATCCGTAGCTCTCAGGAGTAAGAGACTGGAGGAACTGACCTACCTCCAAACACCTCTGAGGAAAGGGGGGACCAGTGGAGTCGGGCTGGTATGAGTGGTGCCCAAAGAGGGGGCATATCCAGCCCCTCCCCTAAAAACACTTCAGGCATCAACTGACATATTTATAACTGCTTCATGAATAACTTTTACAGAACCATTTAAAATCAATGATACCTGACTTCAGAGAGAAATTTTAAGTGATCATTCTGTCATATGTGAACACACCACAGCACACAGTGTGAACAGCACAAAATTCTTCCTCTGCATTGAACCCATTCGCTAAGTGAAGCAGCGGGCAGGCAGGAACACAGCACCCAGGGAGCAGTGTGTAGGGACGGTCCCTTACTCAAGGGAACCTCAGAGGTGCCACTAGCAGTCTTGAGATTCCAATCCACGACTTTCTGATCGCATGGCGAACACCCTAACCACTAGGCCACCGGCTGCCCGCCTACCCTGCACTCTGGTGGACAAAATGAAAACAGCAGATTTAAATTCACTTCAGAGGTTTCAGTGATTTCAATGTAACCTGACACAAGAGCTGCTTAGATTAAAGGCAGTTTATAATTTTTGTTTAATACAACCAAAGTTACTACATAAATGTTCGTTATAAATATAATTTTGCAATTATATCAATTGTTTCATGACAAAGAAAATGCACAGCATGTGCAATAGCACTAAACATTGACTGTTATGTACTGATTCCTGAGAGACAGACTGCTTTTGAGAATGATGCCTTGAAATTGAACACTTTTTTTGCTTTTAAAACTGATATATAAATGGTTTTTGGTCTGATTGTCTGTAGTGTATAGTGCCACACTCAAACAGCCCGATGCTGCCTGAAACATTCTTCATAATTTCAGAGTGAGTGAGTAGGGCTGAACTGCTCTAGACTGAATAGGTGCATATATGGAATTGCATTGGTTTTTGTGAAATCGTAAAATCTGTGAATTCCTAAAGCCTGATGTTGCTGTTTTTACTTAATTTGCATATGTGGACCATGTGGACTAGGGAGTAACATTTTATTTAAAATTAAATTAACTTATCCCCTTAACTATATTGTTAAAAAAAAAAAAACAAGCTCTGCACATACTCAGCTTCAAGAACAGCTGCACATGTGCCTATGTCAAAAGCTGGGGGTATCATGCCCCTGCACTCAGCTGTAAAACTTAGTTCTCTGGAGTGATGGATCTCCGTCTGGTACCTTGGTAATAAGTTGTAGTGGTGTTTGTCATTCAGAACTAATCACCTAGATCAGTGCCCAAACTTACTAATGCTCTTGAAGCAGAATGCAATCTCGCAACAATGATCCAATAATTAGTATAATGCCTTCCTAGAGAAGTAGAGACTGAAACTGGTATTATCATATGCTACAAAAACATTTAACAACCGGACCTTTCTAATCATTTCACTGGAGCAGTCAAGCAAATAGCGGAACATTTTTGCAGATAAGACATCAAAAATAGAAGCTCTTTAGGTTTACATTAAAACCTCACTGGTACATGTTTATGTTACCCAATAGGGCATTTTGACCAATAGATACTGACTATAACATATTGCTATTGTGGTGTAACTAAAAATAATCAGCCCATGAATAATGCCACGCGTTCAGCCATTCTCACCCATAAATGGCTTGGTAAGAGCCGGCAAACATAAAAAATTGTTTTTTTAACGATAAACAGTTTTTAAACCAATTAGCACAGTTTGTTAAGAGTACATTATTTGCTGACAACCAAATCCAGTAAAGTAATTAGGAATTTTATTGAAATGCAGACATTTTTCAAATGCACTTTGCAGCCACAACATCAAGTAATTTATTTATTTAATGGAAGCAATAAAATGGAAAAACTCACATGACAAAAAATGCACTAAAAGTAACTAAAACATGTTTGTTCATATCTACTAACTTAATTTTGTTATGACATTGACTTTGTCATTGTCTGTCATCTTTACCTGATACCAGCCCTTTATTATTGATATTCTAAATAGGTGCATAAGTGAAATTAAACTGAATTAAAAGAATACATGCTTAGCATGGTTATGTTCCTAAATTGTTCTTTTCTTGGATATACAATGCTTTGAAAAGGCTGTTATAGAACTTTTTTTATCGTGTGGAGGTTCTTCACATCTCATTTACTGTCCATCGTTGTCAACGATAAATCTTTTCCAATTTTAGTACAGTTCAATCATTAATATGCTAACAATAATGTTTTAAAGCTGTTAATATGATTAGCAGTTCCAGATTTCTGTATTTATAGTCATAGTGAGCCATTTACTGGACGAAGCTGATTAATTATGATACACAAATCATTCTTGATAAAGTTTTAAATATTTGCAGATTTTGACAATAATTACACCTACAGTTTTAATCTATATAGTGGTATAATAGTATAAAAGGGGTGACAGGAACCAAGCTCAAGCAAGTCTGAAGCATTAAATGTCTCTAAAGCTGTTGATGATAATGACTGCCTAAAACTCTTATTATATAAAAGTTTTGTAATAAAGTTTTGACCTAAATTGTACGTTTAAGGTATACACCCTATGTGTTAAGTATGGAGTTTTCTTTTTACCATTATCAACATTACACATAAAAAATCAGACTTGTAGATTCACTGGTAGAATCACAGCCCTGCCGCCAGCACTGTAAAGAAATCGTTAGACTCGACAAATCTCTCTATAATGAACCATTTCACATTAAACTTCCCTGAATACAATCTCTACAAACTTTTGGATGTTGCAAACATTCCAAGTAAGCAATATTCTAGTTTCAATTTTAACAGTTAATTTTGTGCAGTTACCCTAATTAGAAAGGAACACGTGTATGAAATTTACGTGGCTGTTGTTCATTGTCTTCCTGTGCCTCATTAAAAAGGTCTCTCACAGATTGAGATGAAATGACCATTACATGCATGAACCTTCCAGTTCTTCAGAGGATCAGACCCATAGCTAGTTATGACACAGGCCACACGTTCTGCTCCCATGTCGGATTGCCCACTGTTCCAGAATCTGAAAGAGAGAATCAGAATCTACGGTGTATCAGAGCAGTGAGGAGTAAAGTGTCAGTAACCATGAGTTCATTTATTTCTTACCCCGTGGTCAGTGCTGAGCCGTCCACCCATTTCCAGACCTCCTTGGAGCCACTGTTTGCCAGACCAATCCAAGCGTTCACATTACCGGCCAAACCAACAACAAATTTCTGCACAGATAAACATTTTATGAAAGTTCCTTCTACCTCCTAAAGTATAAATTTACTAAAACATTTATGTATTTATCAGAACAGCCCTATTCACCAACCTGTTCTTCTTTGCTGTTAATAATAACAAGGTCGGCTCCATTTCTTTTACAATCTTTTCGTCCCTGATCCCAGGTTGCTTCAGTAGTAGAGACTGTGTAAATGCTGAAGTTTGAATACTTCCACCCTTTATCTGTGTAGATAAAAGAAATCAAACCCTTTCCAAATGCTTATAGAGTAACTGATGTCTGTGTGTGGTTATCTGAAGTTATATACTAACATAAACAGAGGAATTGCTTTAAAGGGAAATTCCAGCAATTATTCGAGAAATACATGTAATTAAATGGTTAAAACAAAGTCATTCAGAGTGTTTTGATGAGTATACAGTCAGAATTCTTCCAACATATCAGAAGCCTCCAATAGCTCCCTCAAAGAAAGGTATCCAACGGTTACAAATATGTTGCAAGGAGACTATTTTACAATAGTTTTGAGAAGGTTTTGCACTAAAATTTACTTGCAGAACTCTATTTAAAACCGTTGACCACTATTTTACCATCATTGACATTTTCTACACTACCAGTGTTTCAAGCTTTTTTTAAAATTGAAATTCAAACAGTTCCAAGTCCAATTAATAGCATGAAATGGTACAATGGACAGTGCTGAACTGCAAGAGGTTTAAAAATGGTAAGGTTACCCAGAAGTGGGAAATAATTCTGTAGCGCCATGCAGTATCCTCTGGTATGTGCCTAGTTGGTCGGGTTTGTCCTACAGCAAGATAGTGAGCCAAAACATAAGTCTAAGCTATGCCAGAACTAGAAAAGAACAAGATGGTGAGCTGGAAAACTGGAGTGGCCAGAAGTCTCCAGACTTAAACCCCACCAAGCTGGTTTGGAATGAACTGGACAGAAGAGTGAAAGAAAAGCAACCTATTAGTGCCAATGAGTCGCTTGAATTTCAAGACCAAAAAGAACAGAATATTGGGGTGTTCTAATACTTTTGACTGGTAGTGTATAAACATTCTGAAGACAGGTGTAGGTCCACATATCATCTTAAAGGGCAAATAAATGGGCAGGATTACCAATGAATCGCCATTGTAAAGAAATACCCATCAGTGTGTTTCTGTGCAGTGAACCATTTCATGTCAGATCACTCGGACTGGTTTTATTTCTACAACAATGGAAAACAAACAATGAATTCATAATTAAGCCTTTACAGTGAATGTGTCTGCTTACCCAAGTATAAAAGAGCTTCGCTCTGTTCAGTTAACCGGAGCCACAAGAATAAGGTGTCACCGAGCAGGAGAACACACAGCAGTGCCAGACACCCTGTAACTGGAAAGCATTAGCAGTGAAGAGGTCAAGATAAGTATTGTGACATTTTCCATCAATGTTAACATGTGCATTATATTTAACACTCAAATGAAAATGAAAGAGCTGGAAGGACTTGAGAACCTGCTCTGTTTCTGTTTTTGTTGTGTTTAACTTAAGTTTAAGGACAGAAGACCTAACGGGGCAGTTGTTACTCATCAGTTATTAAGCCAGTAGCCAGAATTGCTTGTTGAAATCCCTTGACATTGAACAAAAAAAGAACACCCAGAGTCAGCTGAACAAAGATCTATGGACTAGGTTACAGTGACAACGAAAGATTTTAGGTCTATACCAAGACCTCATTGCCCAGGGGCCTTGGTTTAAACCACAGTATAAACCATCACTGGATGCTTCAAATGTCTGTAAAATATCAGCAAAGGCACAACAGAATGGCTCAAGATGAAAATGTAGGCTTTAGAATGACTAGTAAAGAACAGGGTGGAGGAACTGGTGTTCAGCTCTAATCTCAAAGCATCCAAGCACTCAAAAGAGATTCAGATATTCAAATGTCCAATGAGCGTGTGATATTAAAATTAGCCAGCTAGGGGAATCAAGAGGTCTTGTTGTTCCTTTTTTTTTTTCTTTTTTTTTTTTACATTTAGTCATTGAGAGTTAAATTAGTCAAGAGAGAACTAGCTGGTTAGGCATTTGCTCATTCTCACAGTCAATGACATACACAAAATGACCAAAAGTCAAAACAACTGGCCATCACACCAGGAAGGGTCTTAAATTGCTGCCACACCATTTGAAGTATATCATTGTCTTAGTGTGCTGTAGCACTTACTATAACTCTTCACTAAAATCAACCATCCAAAACCTTGAAAAATGAGACCCAGACCATTATCTCTTCTCCAGCAAACTTTACTACTGGCACTCTGCATTCAAGTGGGTAAACGTTCTCTCGGTGTCCACCGAACCCAGAATCATCCATCAGTACTGCCACACAGTGAATTATGGCACATCCCTCCTGCTTCAGAGCCCAAAGGGGATTTGCACAGTATCCCTATTCGTTCAAACCAAAACTTAATCAAACCATTGCAGCAGTCCAAACAATTTTTTTTTTCCTTTGATGCAGAGCGAAAACCAATTACTGTGTATTACATGTGTAGAAAAGCACAATTACTACACATGTAATATACTCATTTGGCTCCACTATATTAAAAATCACGCTTGGTCTAAAAGGACTTAAAGTCACCTGACTGACATGTGGTCTGCAGAATGCTGGCCAATTTAATCCTGTGTTGAAAACCTGCTTCTTTATGCACTGAGCCACTGAGTAGTGATTAGAGGTTGATGGTCCAGATAATGTATACATAAAAAAGAAACAAAACATGGAAAAGGGGGGGAATAAAATGTTTTTTATTTGAGCAGATATGTAGTGATAATGGAAAATATAAAATTGGTCTTTGTACCTGAATATTATTTTGGAAGATTAGTCCTTCACACCATTGTATTATTGAAACTAAATACCTGTACTCTTACTTAATTACATTTCTAAAAGAAAAAAAAAATTCTACTTACCTTTTACTCAGTTACATTTCAAAGAGAAAACACATACCCTTTACTAACCACTTATTCAGAGTGACTTACACTTCTATAAATTGTAAGCAAACATAGCATTAGGAGGATACTTCTTGATATTCATTGGGTTGCTTGGACAACACTTATTCTTAGACTACACTTATGTGCTTGGACACAGATTCTTTCCCATGACAGTGATGTAACCCGAATTTTGCTGTTAGTAGAAACACCCCCTTGCCTAAGTCACTTACTGATCCTAACACACGTGTAAAATCATAATCTAGAATATAAAAGCACAACTAAGCCACAGAAAAAGGAAAAGGACATAAAAGCACTGTACTGTACTAACAGAAAAAATGTGTGTAAAAACACTTAAGCTTTTAACAATGAAAATGTTGTACGTAAGTGTACTGGGGGACGCCAACTCCTTCACTAATATGCCGAGTTACTGCGGATTCATACGCCTCTCGCAACCAAACTAGTCATTGGAGTGAGCGTCGTAAACTCGAAATGTCGTATGTGGAGACTGTCGTAACCCGAGGATCCCCCTTTAGTTTCATGCCACCCAACCAAATTATTATCATTGCTCACACCTATGTCTAATTGTCTTAGATCACATACCAAAACATTGTGTTTAATTATAGATGCCTTTTACTGTCACATGCCTCATACTTAAGTAAATAATAATAAACTGCTTTGTGTATTTAAGTATAAGGTGTTTACTTTACCTAAGCCTTTAGGTATCTGCACGGGTCTGGCCTCATCGTTCTTCTGGACATCTGTTTCCTTATGAACATCTTCATTTGTAGTAGGAATATCATCAAATCTCTCATATGCAATTCCTGAGTTCTCATTCTCACTCATTCTGCTGTCTTCAGTAATCTAGATTAGAAACCAAGTTCTTGGTCTACAGAAAACTGTCCTGCGCTAAAACTCTGAGTGAGGTTTTATGTTGCTGGTGTGCAGCTGATAGGGCAATGGGACAGGAAGCTGAGAAGGAAGTGAAACAGAATAATTTGCTTAAGGTATTTTTTTTTTAATTGTTGGCATAATCAAATAATTAAGAAGAGAACAGAATTATTCACAGTCGTTCACAGTGGTTGGGATGGAAAATCAAATGTCTCGAGCTACTGCACAGAATATGCACTGCCTGATGCCTGAGACACTTTTGGCTTAAAAGATATTTTATAAAAGCCATTCTTGCAGACCACTCATAACCAAAGCCATTCCCAAAGAAAAGTCCATTGTCAACATTATGTATTAAAGCTCAGTAGACACATGTAAATTCACTTGTCAGTTTAAATAATAAATATAATATACGTATATGTGTTGTGGATACTGTGATCCCTGGTTCCATTTACTGTTAAGTTATACTACTTTGATGAATAATTAAACCTATAATACCATCTACAATGTGGTGATGAGGAAGTGGCAGCAGGCAACAAGCTGGCAATGTCTTAAATGATAACAGGCAGTTTGCTCATGCCTCACATTTAAACACCCTGCTCTTACAGTAAAGGAACATAGAAGGTGCTGACAGCAAACGAGCTGCATTTCTCATACTGATGTAAAGAAAAAACAAAGATTCTCTCTGTTTAAGAAATCATTGTTTAAAAAAAGACATATCCCAGTGCTCATCAGGTGAAAGGTGAAGAACTACCCTGGACAGATCTTATATGACAACATTCACATTAATACTTTATTTCTTAAATAGCTCAGCAATGGCACTAACCAATATTAAAGTCATGATTCTTTTATAGTATATATTATTTTGGCCTTTTCAGTAATAGCTTCTGACAAGTGGAAGGAATTTGTAGTGACTCAACACAGCGCCTATGGTCATTTTTCATAGTACAAAGTAAGGTACGTTAAATAGACATTAAATCTCACTATGTCATCTAATATGTCTTTCTGAATTTCCCATAGAGAATCCATTGTATATTTTGAGTGTATGATTGTGCATGGTATGTCTATGTGACCTTGTTTCAGAGATTCTCCAGTTCTGTAGATCTCTACCTTACTTTAGAACGTAAGGAAGATTGTGGAAGTGATTTTTATTTATTTATTTGTTTATTGCAGGTTTAACAGAAAACAATGAACTACACTATTGAAAAACTGAAGTTAGAAGGTCCACACTTCATAACTTGAAATATTCCATCCTGTAACATTCACAAGCACAGTACGAAGGGTTTGGACTTCTCACTATTATGTGGCACAAGCAAAAAAATTCCCATTGTGATGGGAAAAACAGAAATAAAGAGAGGAACATGTAACTAAATCTGTGGAAGGCGATACATGTTTTAGATCACACCTACACACAAAAAGGTCTCCATAGTTTTAATTTAGTGCAGTGTGCGTGATAGCCGGGTTAGTATGTCAGTAATGCTTGTGGTGTGATTCAAATACCTGAACCAAGGGTTTCGCTGGCATTTTGAGATACATATTTTCTGCTCATTCTAAAAGTGTGAAAGACTTGTGAGATACACATCTATGGTTGTGAGACGTCAACAAAAGAGTGAACCGTCTCAAAGGGATAAACTTTAAACTTAACAACTCATGCTGATGTTCAGGACATCCAGGACATCAGATTCACGATAGGACCCGGTGTGAACGCGGCCTCACAGCATTTATAATGGCTTCATACACTTACAGAGGACGAACAGGGCAGATCAAGAGGTGATGATGATGGGTATATATGTTAGGGCACTGAATATATGAAGATCCTGTTGACACACTAAACAAATAGGCCTGCTAGTTTGGTACAATTTTGTAGGAGCTGCTGTGGTTTCTCTTGCTGTCTACAATCACAGCACTGTGGTTTAGTTCTCTTTAAATAAGAATCAAGTCACTGACCAGTTACACCAGCCTGACTATAAAGAGAGACCAGTTACAGACCCGTACATGAGACAGACTATAGAGAAAGTGACCAGTTACATCAAACTGACAATAATGAGAGACCAATATTAAATTATCTTCACAGACTCTTCAATATTGTACATAGGAAAACCATGGATATAGGCATGTAGTGTGCATACACAGAAACCGGAATTCATTAAAGTATCATAGACTGTAAATATAAATACAGTATGACATCAAGAACCAACAACAAGAAAAGACATTGACCGTGTGATGCTTTTAGAACTAAAAAGAAAAGAGAGAGAATACTTTTTGGGATTTTTGGTTATGACTAAAGCACATGTGTCTGTATTTGTGTTCCCTTTAGAGAGAAACACTGCAGGGATCAGATGTTACAGACTGGCTGCAGTGTGTTTGGGGCTGCTGTGTGTTCTCCTGCTGTCTGCCATCACAGTGCTGTGGATCAAATTCAACAACCTGAATACAGAGAGAGACCAGTTACAGACCAGTAACACCAACCTGACTGTAGAGAGAGACCAGTTAAAGAAAGATGGATTTGAGAGGAGACTTTCTGAACTGGGTAAGTGACTGGGAGCATGTATATCAAACTGTGTGCTTCTGTGCCACTAATAGCTTTTTCCCTCTTCTAAATCCCTGAAATTGCTTCAACAAAGTCTTTCTGGTTTGCTAATGGTTACGTCAGGTGTGTTTTTAATAAGGGAGACCGCTGAAGTGATGCGGCCCACAGACCTGGAGTCTGACAGATATGCTGAATACATAGGCACCCGGAACTATGCGTTTAACCATTTAAAAATCATTCGTTTCGACCCCCCACTTTTTCCCTCTCACGTAGAGAGCAGCGCGCACCTCCCCAACTGAGAAACAGTGCTATGCGTTTCATTTGTTTAATAAATGGAACATTTTGCCTCATTTATTAATTCAAAGGCCATGAACAAAGATACACAATGATTACATCATATGGCAGTTATTGGTTTAAATGAATGTTATTCCGAAAACAGCAAAGCGATACTGATCCAGGAGCACAATGTACTAGAAGAAATCCTTTTCACTGTAAGGCCCGAGTTGTCATTTTTAGATCTGACTTCATTAATAAATGAATATGATTGACCTATAAAGCATCATGAAGTATTACTGCTAATTTATCATTTACTAATATATCACACTACTAATATATCATCGTTCAGTCCTAAATGAAACAGGATGGAAATATTTCAACTTCAGTCTGTACTTCATCTCTACTGAGAAGAAGATCTGGAGTGAGAGCAGACAGGACTGCAGAGAGAGAGGAACAGACCTGGTGATCATAAACAGCAGAGAAGAACAGGTGATAGGTCTTTATACTCAGGCCCACTTTACACTGCTCTGTTCTGCTGTGAGTTCTTATAGTAGACAGTTAAATGTGAGGAAGGCGATCATGCCTTTTGGGCCTTTTGGGAATATATAAGCAGTTATCACACTTCTACAGGTTTTTATTGATGAAAAGAGAGGAAACCAGTATGCTTGGATTGGTCTGACTGACAGCGACACAGAGGGCGTCTGGAAATGGGTGGACGGTTCAGCACTGACCACTGGGTAAGAGATCACTGAACTGAACTGATGATGCAGTTACTGACTCTTTACTCCTAACTGCTCTTATAAAACACAGTAAATACTCTAATCTTCTCTTTCAGGTTCTGGTTAAGTGGAGAACCCAACAATTTTGCTGGAGATGAGGACTGTGCAGCTACTAGCTATTGGCACAGCAATGTTTCGAACTGGGCTGATTCATCCTGCTATATTTCATATGTTTGGATCTGTGAGAAGAGAGTATTTTGCTGAATTGCTACATGTGGGTAAAAAGTAGTTTGTGTTTGTGTATAAATGACTGGTCCTCTCAATTATGATTGTAGTTGTTCATGAGTTCCTCACAGACTGTATAAAACAATTCAGCTTTTTTTAGATGCAAAGCAGCTCATGGACCTGGCTTTTAATTCACTTAACTGATGTTTAACAGACTGAAGACTGCAACCCAGGATACAACAAAAGAAGGGAGGTGGATAAAAAGGAACAACTAGTGGAAGCATGTGAAGACCATATGTAAATAATGAGCGTACAGAAAGGAAAAAGAGAAAAAAGGAAACAGGGACAAGGTTCAAGCTACAGGCACATTATGTCTGTTTACAACATAAAATCACAGTTATGTTTAATTCTTTGGTACTTTCTGTCAAATGGAAAACTCTTGTCAGTCCAATAAATATATTTTATTTAGAATTTCATAAACTGTGCAATAAAATATCGGTAAATGTGTTTCCATCACAGTGTATGGTATTTCTTTCTAAAGAATTTCTTTGGTAAGGAGTAACATGTATGTTCCTCATTACCACAAATGTAATCATCATGTTTATGGCCTATCGATGATAGTTCACTTGACTTATCGCTCTTTATTGCCCTCTAGAGGCAGAACTGTGCAACTGAACATGATCTAACGGTGCCTGTTGTATACAGCATTGCTTTTATGTTTGTTTCACTTTTTTCACGTTTGGTAACTTCAGTTTATGAATGAAGGAGAGAAATAAATATTCTGCATGTTTTCATTACTCTGTGAATCAATGATGTAAAACACAAATAAAGTAATGGAATTATAAACTGAACATTCACTACCATGCATAGGAAAAATGAATGAGTTTGTATACAGAAACTAGACTCAAATTTATAATATCCTAAATGTGTAGACTGTAAATATGAATAGAGCATGGGATCAAGAGCCAATACCTCCTACAGGAAGGTCACTTAAAGTCTAGTTTTAAAAGCTTGGGCACTTCCTGAAACAACCCATTTGAGTCATTTTAGCAGAGAGAGGTGATGCAATAATTTTGCATTTTAGAAAGAAACACAATAATATAGTGTCTTAGAGAGACTTTTCCAGATTAGAGATGTCTCAGAGTGTTTATGATGATGTGATGTACATGGAAGATCTGAACAGAGGAGACAGAATGGAGATGGTGGTGGATATCTATGAGAGTTCAGACACTGTGAGAGTCCATGACCTCAACACAGAGACGGAGAACACCAACACCAAGAGGAATCTACAAATACAACATCCAGGTAACCTAACATTCCCTTTTCACACATTATTATTGCTCTTATTTTATTTCTATTTATCTCTTAGTGTCATTGTGAGTATATCAGTGATTATTAGTTATGACTAAACACCTATGACTAGGTGGTTGTGGCCTAGTGGGTAGGATCCTTAGCTCTGGACCAAGAGGTCATGGGTTCAAATGCTACCTTCAGGTTCCTGAGTAAGACCCTTAACCCCAAGTTGCTCCAGGGAGACTGTCCCCTGTAGTTAGGGAATTGAAGTCAGTTTAGATGAAAGTGTCTGCTAAATAATGTAAATGTGTGTTCTCTTTAGAGAGGAACACTGCAGGGATCAGATATTACAGACTGCTTCAGTCTGAAATACACATTAGGGCTCCGTCACATTTACACAAGATGACAGAACTGGAGATAAGCAAGGATTTATACTCAAACTTAGCAGACCAGAGATCAACCGACTCAAACAACAGCAAGAACTCATACCAGGACATCTACGCCAATGAAGAAGTGATGGCGACTCGAGCGACAGGAAGACA
>JBBJLS010057277.1:0-13090 GCA_037577275.1 Bryconaethiops microstoma
TTTAACACACGTGAAACAGAGGCGCGATCCAGCCCTACATGTTCGACCCCGAGTCGGACCCGGAGCCAGATGAACACAACACTTCATGAGTGACTTGCCTTTGTCTGTAGCCGTAGCACTCGGAGTCGTATCTGTACTCGTAAAACCAGCAGACAAAAATAGAGGATCTTCAACTAATCTAGTGGGTGGGGGGCTCGACAGATGAGGGGCAGTTCTATGCAAATTTTCCATTATTACATCACAATGGGGGGGGGGCTCGTAGAAGCACATGATTCCTGACACCAAAATCTTTCAATTTATTCACAGAAAACGGATGGATGTTTTTTTTTACACTTGGAGTGTTTATAGGAGCAGTAGAGACACAAATGGAAATACAAAAGGATGCAAAACGTGAGTTTTGCATAATATGTCCCCTTTAAGCTTGAATTATCGTATGCAGTAAAAACTGGACAGAACGATATGCACACACTAAGTTTTTGCTACAAAATCAAATGACTGGCTTCTCTTGCATGATTTCTCAATAGTTTCATCCAACCTTATAACTGTGCATGAACTTGCTGTGTGTGACCTTCTAACTGAATTCCTATTCACAAAAACAAATGTATTTTTTAATTCACATAAATAAAAACAATATAATCAACAAAAATAAATACAACTTTTCTTAGTCTATTTTAAGCAAGTGCAAACCATAAATCAAAGTAGTACACTGTCAGTGCTCGAAGTACAGGGTGACCAGATTTTTCTTCAAGTGTGATCCAGAGCTCTGGACCCTAGATGGTTACAACTACACAGCTTAGCCTAAGATATGGTCTTATTTCTGAAAAAGAAAAGCATATCCATGTTTTCTGGGAGCAGTTGAGACCTCTCGGTGCTAACTATGTCTCCTGCAGTGGACACAGTGGTTCTGTGGAGGTTCTGTGGGCATCTTTGCACACTGCCTGTGTTAGCCGCGGTGTATGGCACTAGTTTCTGGCAGTGCTTAAAGATCTGTTTGTCAGTCTTTGGCTACCTGCTAGATAATAACGGTGAAAATATTGCTACATGAATGACTTTAAAGTGCTGGGTTTCTGGGAGACACAGAGTATATATATATATATATATATATATATAAATACATGGGCCCTGGAACCACTTTTAAAAATAATTTTTTTAGCCCCCACACCCCAATCCCACTTAAGGGAAAGATGCAAGACGCCGAGTGAAGCACATGCTCTCACCCCCAACCCACAAAACCCACGAAAATACGTCGCTACAGTTATCATCACTCCCCACCGGTGTGTCCCCCTACCTGTTTAGATGTCGTGCTGACTGCTGATGGATGCTGCTTTGCGAGACTGCTTTTCGTGTGATGAGAAATATCGTCACATTTTAACATCCCAAATCCTAAAATTTACATTTGCTAAACAACCCTCACAAATTATATTATAATATTGCCTTCTTTAGCTAGGAATCAAAGATTGTAATATTTATAATTTGATTATACTAATGAGACTGATTTATTTAATTAACGAGGGCTGACCCCACTTCCCTTACAGTATGACAGTTATGACACTAGATGGTCAACCGGGTTCATAAGCAATTCAATTAATTAAAAGTAATAAAATAAAATTCAGGATTCAGAAATCCTGTAACTCAGCTACAGTGGAGAAATTACTTGTCCGATGAGAGGCTTAGGAACATAAGAAATGTTTGGAAAATCTTACATTTATGTCTGAAAACGTGCCAGGCAGAACCATTGTAAACATTTAAAATGCCATGTTAGACACACCTGTCAATCAAATGCTGATAAAAAAAATGTGAGCCCAGACATTTATACATCCAATAATAACATCCTTAAAGAAACAGAAATCTGGGTGCATGTGTGTGACCCTAAGTTGTCCTGAGCGCTTGAGCATCACTCATGATGCTGCGTTATTTAAACACACCTACACACTTTTCAAAATTAATGTCGTTCCCACAGTTTTTTACTTCCCAATGCAAGGGCATTTTTTTCCTGTTGCACATAAAGGCTATTTAGCTGCATTTTGACTTCTCTTGGTACAGGCGGTCCGACACAGATCCGTTCCTAAGGCAGTGATGTAACCTGTATTTTGGTGTAAGTTGAAACACATCCTAGCCTAAGTCACTTACCGATCCTAACACAGTTGTAAAATCATAATCTAGAACATAAAAACACAACTAAGCCACAGGAAAAGGCAAGCGTACAGGCCAACTCTCTCTCTCATACACCGCGTTACTGTATATTCTTCTGCCGCACGCAACCAAACTAGTTCACCCATGTAGTCTGTAAGTATGATGCTAAAGGTGTACACTGAAACACTCACATCTCAATTTTTACACGTTTTTATGGGAGTAAGCATCGTAAACTCGAAATGTCGTATGACGAGACTGCTGTAACCCGAGGACCCCTTGTATTTATTTTGGTAGCCTGTTGGAGTGCTGCTAGGCTATTTTAAAAAGGCTGCATTGGTCAGTAAAACTAAGTAAAGTGACATTCTGTCATATGTGAACACACTACAGTACACAGTGTTAACAGCACAAAACTGTTCTCTGTATTTAACCCATCCACAAAGTGAAGCAGTGGGCAGTCAGGAACACGGTGCCCGAGGAGCAGTGTGTGGGGACGGTATCTTGCTCAAGGGAACCTCAGAGGTGCCACTAGCAGTTCTGGGATTCAAACCCACAACCTTTTGATTGCAGGGGCAACTCCCTAAACACCAGGCCACCAGCAGTCCCAAACTAGGAGATGCACTCAAAATAAGCTGCAAACCTTTACCTATACCTTTACCTATACGGTTGTTGGCTATTACTGTGATAACAATGAAAAGTCATGAGTCAACAGCAACATTCTGCAAAACAAACTTTTTTTTGGAGTATGATAACCTGTGAGATTTACATTCATGGCAGTGAGACTGTAGCAAAGGCTAAATCATGAGATAACAGATTAAAGATGACACTTGACAACTAATGACACTAACATTTTGACCAACATCTTGAATTGCCAAAGTTTTGAATAGTTTTTCTAACAAAGGCATCCATCAACCTGGCTCCTCATTTTTAAAATGTCTCCACTTCTTAGTGATGGAGCAAAAAAAGGTACAGCCAAAGTATTTTTTTTTGCTGCATTTGGTTCATTAAAGCTCTATAATAAATTCAAGTATTGCATTTAACAAGATCCTTTTGCTTGTTAATGAGACCAAGGAAATTCACTGTAATTATGAGTTTTTAGATTGTATCGTCTGTGTATCACTGCCTTAAATCATTTTTTCTATTTTCCACTACCTCTTGCTTATCATTAAATTATCTCCCATCTTCTATTTATATTCCGGTAATCCTTGTGTTTTAATGGCTTTTGCAGTGAACTCACTCTGCAGGAGTTATGGAAGTCCAATAAAAAGGGACTTAAATCACTAATAATAAATCCTTTCTTACATCACATTCAAAACCTTGGTGTAAGCCAAGTTTCAATATTTATCTGTGTTTTTGGTGTATGTTTTTGAGTAACAACACATAATATCTCAAGGCTAATGCTTTTTACAGACAAGTATAGTTCCAATTACTTTCCATAAAACCACAGGTACACATAATCTATTATTCTAACAAAGCTTTGCATTAATTGTGCCCAGAAATAAGGGATGCCATGGTTTTCTGTAGGACTGTGATGAACTATCACAGAGTGAGCCGTGATGCTTATGCAGCACGGAGCACATAGGCAGCCATTTGCCAGCAATTTTAACATCTCAGCTGACTTCGCTAGTGAGTACTTATTGTTAAAATTGATTGCTTTAGATTGTGGGTTTCATGAGTCATACTCGTCACTATTTGCCGTAACTTATTTTTCGGTCACACAACTTTGTTATTTTGTGTGCCGGTAAAGGCCAACTGGCATGTCTACAGTGTGACGTCACATTTAGAATATTTACTCCATATCCATTGACATTTTCATCTCTCCCACGCTGACCATTTGGTCACATAAACCACTGAGCAGAAGGGAGGTAAGAATGGGACAACATTTGCTTTCCGAAACTCCAGCGATTGGTCTCCTCAGTTCCCAAATGTTCACAGACTGTTGTTACAAGAAGAGGTGTAAGTAAAATGTAAAAAAGTGTAAAGTGTCCATTTGTCACACAACAGCACACAGTGTGAACAGCACAAAATAGTTCCCTGCATTTAATTCAAGCACCCAGGGAGCAGTGTGTTGGGACGGTACCTTACTAAAGGGTACCTCAGAGGTGCCACTAGCAGTCCTGGTATTCAAGCCCACAACCTTCCAATTACAGGGGCAAAACCCCTAACCACCAGACCACCAGCTGCCCCATGATGCAACACAGTGGTAAATATACTTCTTGAAACAAATAAGCATGTTTTTTTTCAAAAGCAATACAATTTCAAACATTTGCTATGTTAATATGATTTGCAAATAATCTCATTCTTTACATTTTACACAGCATCACAACTTTTTTGCAAATAGGGTTGTGGCCTTTCTAGATCGATTCCTTCGCTCAAGAGACCTATTGAACCGCTGCTGTTGACAGAAGACCATATAACATATATATATATATATATATATATATATACACACATATATATATATATAATTGTTAGTGATTGCTATAGTAAATTCATTACCTGTTTTTTAATCCATCTCTGGGACCATCAGGTTTATCTTTATTCTTTAGTGTTAAGGTAGATAAATGATACGATAAAGACCAGAAATAAACTGTACTTCCTCCTCCCTCGCCACATATACTGTTATCCACTCTGATAAGAAATATGCTGCAGAGGATGTCTTCACCAGATGGATGAGTCACTGATGAGCAAAGGCAAGACCTCAGCAGCTGGTCCCTGGCCAGAGCAAGAGCCGACACCATATGAAGTCATTAACGAGGACTAAAAGGTGTCGAGGGGAAACAAGCCAAGGGGCGAAGACCGACCCAGCAGTCAAGATTTTGCAGTTAATACGTATTTCAGTCTCGTCTTGCAGCTGCCAGAGATGTGACTGAAATCTGGTATCATTTATGATTTTAAATTCTCAAAATATACAATTCAATAGCACTTGCCTACAGCTGTACAATAATGGCAAAGTAGGCTGCAACCACCAAGATCTTACTCATGTACTTTGGCAGAGGTTGAGCGAAACTAGATGTTTTTAAACTCAATAACCAAATAAATACAGTCCCCTTTCTTCTTCTGTCCTCCATGCAGCAGACAGGGGGTTTGAGTCCAGACTGGGCAGCCGGTAGCCTAGTGATCAGAAGGTTGTGTGTTCAAATCCCAACACTGCTAGTGCCATCACTGAGGTACCCTTGAGCAAGGTACACACTGCCCCTCGTTGGTGGCAGCCCCCTGCTTCACTTGGTGAATGGGTTAAATACAGAGAAAGAATTTTACACTGTGAGTTCATGCCTGACTATAAGGGCCCACTTTACTTTAAAGGATGTCTCTCAACAACACATTTTCTGAGATGGTTTTAAAAAAATGAAGGAACGTGGACAGAAAACTGGAGGACACGTGTCTCAATCTTCGGGAAAAGCCGCTAATGCTGGCAAAATGTATCCAATTTGCACCTAATCTGTTGTAAAAGGCTTAAAACATTGGGCCCTCCATGAACATTTGACAAGCAATCGAAAATAAATAGGACTAAAATCACAATATTGTTATGTGTAATGAATGGTATTTGTTCTTATAATATACTGAGTGAGTATCTTCTGTTCAAATGTGACTCAGCATAGCATTGGGGCATCACTGACTGTGCGATGCAATGTAATTCATGCAGACTTCAGTGCAGTGCTAAAGCCAGCACTGAACAGCGTGGTGATTCCTCAGGAAGTCTTCTCATGTGCTATTTGAAACCCCCAGTGGACAGGAGTTCAGTGGAGCCGGCCCCCCTTTCGTGAAACTGAGATGGGCTTTCTGGTTAGCCCTACAGCCAGGCACCGAGACCACCAGCGGGAGCACAAAGAATGCTCAACAGCTCCAAACCTGCTCCTGGCCGCCTGCTGTGAAGGAAACCCACACGCACTCACAGCCAGACATACTAAGCTTTTTTTCACCAGTGTCAGGACGTAATCTGCCAATGTGTAATGTACAAACTGCCCTGCAAGCCTGAGCATGCAGCTTATAGGTCACGTACAGGGAGAGCGGCAGAATGCATGGAATTCTCTCCGCCTCTTGAAATCAGGCATAAAGTAATGTCTTTAAAGCTTGTAGTTTAATGAGATTTTTCCTTTGTTCGAAAAAGTGGTTGGTCAACCATTTTCTGTATCCTTGTAACGGTAACACCTGGGCAACTAAAGAAACTAAGGTCTTGGACCTAATTCCAAATGTGTATTTGTTTAGCTGTGAAATTCTTTCTCTGCATTTAACCCATTCACCAAGTGAAGCAGCGGGAGCCAGGAACACAGCAGCTGGGGAGCAGTGTGTGGAGACGGTACCTCCCTAAAGGGTACCTCAGTCTTAGGATTTGAACCCACAACCTTCTAATCACAAGGGCAACTCCCTCAAATTTGTTTCTATTTCTAATTTGATTGGTTAAATTATTTCTATTTCTTGTTTCTTTGTGATCTGATTCTAACTTTTATACCTGAAGAACGTACTTTTATAACTGAATAATATTACTCAGAAACAGGAAATAGAAACAAATCAGAGTGTAAATTATGTGACCCTTCAAACTTACGCAAAATGAAACTCCCACATGGCTTGCAAGGACCTACAGGAAGGTTCTGATGGCACAAGTATATTAATGAACTAGCCCACTGTGCAGTGCTGCTGCACAAATATAATCTAACAGTGATTAGAAGGTAGCTAACAATCCTAAACGTCCAATACAGTGTTTGTCGAACTGTATTTGCAAGTCAGGCCTAATTTTTGAGGTCTGGCCAGCCTACTGAGACATGCCACCTGTAGGTCATGCTTCTCTTATAACTTTGCATAATTGCTATGAGAGAATTGATGGTAATTAACGGGCAAAGAATTATACAGCTGCAGTCAGAGTGTTCAACAACGTTGGCGGGATGAGGATTGAGAGTGACATGAAAGAACGAGCAAATGAAAGAAGCAATTAAAGTTAAAAATGAAGGTTTTCTTTTACCTCTGGAGTGGCAGGATTGAAAGTCACATTCAGAACTGTGTCAGTCTGTCGCTGAAGCTTGTACAGAAAGCTGCTGCTTCGAATGTCATAGACATAGGCCTACAAGAAATGTGAAAGATAGGTTATTTTCACACTAATAATAACAAATGATGACAGAAAGGACTCTTTCTGCTGACGGTAGCACTGAGAATATTGCATGAATTAAAATAATTGGGCATACAATTCAATGCAAAATCTCCAAAGAAAAGCACTGTACATAGAACGAGAAGCTTTGGAGTAGCCACAAATGGGCCTATCCATCTAACACGTCTAGGATGAGCTGCAAAAGTGTTTGTGATGCAAGAATGAATCCTCAGCAATCATTACCTGACCTCATTAATGCTCTTATGGCTGAATGCAATCGAATCCTCAAAGCAATGTTACAATATTCAATGTAAAGCCTTCCAAGAAGAGTAGAGAATGCTATATTATTGCAGCAAAAAGAGAGAGGGTGTCAAAAAAAAAGGGAATTAGAATTGTTTTGAAGTTTATGGGAATATAAAAAAGTGGTATTGTGCCAATTCTAAGCATAACCACTCGGTCCAGTGCCACATATGAGTTTCACGGTCCTGCTTTTGAGATAGCTTAAACGATAGCTTATAGTTTAAAAGGAAAAGTAACCCTTTATGATGATGAATAGGGATGACAGAACGTACAGAAATGCCAGCGCATTTACATGCAACACAGTAACCATCTCCTTTGGCTGTATTAGAAAAGGTTTGGAAGGGCTTCTTTAGGGCTTGGAAAAAGTGTAATTCAATCTACCCATGGAGGGGGGGGTTGGGGGGTTCCCTCCACGACTGCCTTGTGAAATATTAAGACAAGTACAAATGCCTGTAGCTTATGGAACTCTCACAGCTCCCACAAATAACAGCGGAGTAGCTTACTACCGTTTGCTCCACCAGCTTCCATGAAGCGCTGGAACGTAGGTGCTCTCTGTGGAGACCTTCCAACTTCAGTGCTTTGCCCAGTCCCAGCAATTAATAACATCTATCAGCGTGCATATATTATTCTGCTGTGGTCACCAAGCAGAACACACACACACACACACACACACACAGCAGCTAAAAGCAGAGGCAAATGGAGAAGTTGGCGAATTTCTCGCACTGTTGGAGCAAAGACAAAGCCCATGTCAGACATGGCCTGCTAAAGTCATTAAAAAGAAAGTTTTACCAAGGCAGGATGTCTTTGACCTAGCGGTAGTTGCAAATGGTGAATAAAAACAGTGTACATAAAAATGTCCAAAGTTACCTACTTTGACAGTAAGGGAGTATTATTTAAATGAACAGAGGAGGTGGTGCAGCAGCAGCAATAAGCAACAATTATCATGACACTGTTGGATGGTTATTTTATCATACCTGTCTGAAGCTACACAGATAAACATCAAAAACTATTTAAAAGATCAGAATGCACCACTTACGCAGTTGTCTTCAGAGCCAGTGGCTATATAACGTCCACAGGGTGAAATGGCTGCCGTACACCGGTGACAACGATTCAGGTGGCTTCCATACCGTCGAACACATCTAAAAAATAGTACGTTAAGAACATCTGACCGAATGACATTCCAAACACATCCTCTCTGAGTGCAATACACTCTTTGCTGAGTGTAAAACTTTCTTGTGAATCAGGTTGTGTCATAACGGTACCAAAACTAAATAAAATGTATAAACTGTGGTATAATCGCAATAACACATTTAAGGTTGTGCTATACTAAGGATATGGGCACTCTGGTGTGACATTCTAAGACTGCAGCACATCAGTGCCAGTATCTCACACTATAGCACAAACATACCCTAGTGATATGGTTTAAAAGAAAAAATGGCAACTAATTTTACGGCAACGTTTGAATTATGGAGGAGCCTGACAGGGTGTGGGACCCTTCAATAGAGACAAATGAGCCAAAACAGTAAACTCTGATTTTGGGGTTGCTGAAACTAGTTTATTAATCATTCCTAAAACAAAACAACATAAATCTCTATTCTACCAATGGTTTATGTGGATAATAAAATAAAATAATTACAACAAATCAAACTCCAAAGAGTTCATGTTGGTGCACTTTTTTCTGGCAAAGATTTAATTACTTTTCACAACAGACACAAAACACAATTCCTGCAATGCTTGTTTTAGCGGTCCCTCGGTTGAACTATGATTTTGTTTCCTCTTACATAAGGCTAGTTTAATATATTTTGATGAAAATGTGTATGATTTACAACAAGGCATAAGTGTAACTCTTCAAAGGTGAATGTTCATTCGTAATGCGTTTTACGGTACTGTTTTGTTCTTTGATCTCTGAAGGTATGCGTAAGTTTCCATAAGATACATTATTCATGTATTTGATCAGATTAGCTGTTCTGCATAGCCTCTTAGATCTTGTGAGGTCTATGTTGGCCAGTGTGGGAGTGCACATTCGATCTTATGTCTGATGTAAAGATTGTGTTATGATACATCAAGCACTTTTTTTGCTGGTGAATAGGTAAAACAGGCGGCACACTGGTTGGGGCCCTTGGTCCGGACAGGGCAGCAGGTTACTAAAGTACACGGTTACTAAAGTAAATCGCAGTTCAACTCTGTAGAGAAGCATTAAAAAAGCAATTTTCAAACTGTTCTAGTTTCAGGTTCTCTTTTAAATATTATGTGAAATCAAATATTACAGAAATATAAAAATCAGTTCTAAATATCAGTGTACGGATTGTACTTGTTTAACCAAGACAGTGTCTTGTAACTGTGGTTGGATGTGAATAATGGAGTTTGAACAAGAGTTAGGAGTCTACTCTTTAGATAGCCTGAATTCAGTTTGCATGTGATCTGTGCTCATTTGGGAGCTGATGAGATGCCAAGTATTCCATTTAGAGTTATGGTGCTAAAGGCAGTATAACAAAGTTTCAGTAAGGCTGCACCTTACTAGTAACACCAATGGGACACAGAAAAGAACAACCAAAAAAGTCTTATTATAAAAAATGTTCTGCTTTAGTCATAACCAGTTTGAATCCTACACATTAAACCTGTGGGTGTACAAAACTAATGAGAAGGAGGCTTTAGCAAGGGAGGAATGCTGCTTTCACATGAGCTGAAAATAAAGCAAATAATTGTAACAATCCATGCCAGGTGGGACTTCTCTTGTACACAAGATCCTGTGTTAGTTATGTTGAGCATGTTGAGGTAGCACTGGAAGTAATTACTGTTTATCTAACCATTTTTTTTGGTCATAAAGTATGTCCTATTACTTCTACAGCCCAGCTGACGGTGTATTCTTACTTATCGGGACTGATCAAGCAGCGTGTCACTTCTCGTCCTCTCAGGGCAACAAGCACTGCTTGTTTTGAACCTCCTTTGCTCAAAAGAAGAGGAAGACATGCATCAAGACTCTTTTCAGTCTTGGCCCCCGAGTGATGGAACGAACTCCCTCTTCCAATCAGATCTGCAGAGTCCCTCACTGTCTTCAAGCGCCATCTGAAGACCCATTTCTTCAAGGAGCACCTTGGTGACTAACCAGTCCTCCTGTTATTGCTTACTCATTTCTTTTACCTTATATTTATTTATTTTTTTTAAAACTTCGGGCGCTTACCCTCTTAACTCCATGTTTTCCTTACTTATGCTTTAACCTCTGACTTTTCTTTGACAGGATCTGTTAAGGTGTGTAACTTAGTTGGCAGTAACTTGGTTGAATAGCGGATGCTGATTTGAGTCTAGCTTTACAGGTATGAAGAACAGATGTGGACCACTTGAGCACCGACGTACGTTGCTCTGGATAAGAGCATCTGCTAAATGCCGTAAATGTAAAATGTAAATGTAAATGTATTGATATGCAACGAAATCATCAGCTTTACAAGCTGGAAATGTGATAAGGGCCCATTTACCTTAAATTGGCCATAAGATGCAACAATGATAATTGACCTGATTTGCTAGCTCAATCAGCTAGATCAGCGGTCCCCAACCTTTTTTGCACCACGGTGCAGTTTCATGTAAAACAATCTTTTCACAGATCGGCATAGATCCAACAAAAAATAAAGTGTGCAAAAATACGAAGAAGCTCCCCAAAGACGTTTGTTTTTCACTCATTTATCTAGATTATGGGTTAAATTTTTGATGTACCATATCACGTGACCAAGATGAGCTTTTGCTCTGATAATCAATAAAATATTTTTTATTCTGTGTTTCTGTGCGGCCTGGTACCAAATGACTCATGGACCGATACTGGGCCGTGGCTCGGTGATTGGGGACCTCTAAGCTAGGTAGCAATCGTTATTGGTTATTTACAAAAGTATCTGAAGTTATGGCAGGTATGGCAGTCAAGCATATTAGATGAACAATGCTGAGATGCCAGATTCTTACATCAGAGTGCGAACAGTTGTATCTCAGCAGTTGAAGGTAACACATCTGGAGTTTGTTCTGTCTTTAATAAATTTCTATTAAACGGTGCAATGCCTTGAGACTCGCAGATATCCTTTGTGGGGCCCACTGCTACATAAGAGCAGACCACTTTTCATCAGCTTCCAGGACATCTCATAGGGGCCGTATGAATTACATTGGTAGGAAGCCTGGAAATACACGGGAGCCAATTGGTAGTTCCATACCTTCCATTTTGCATATGTAATGGCTTTACCATCCTAATGGAGTTAATACTACTCATAGGGCTTGTGTGTGTTAGGACTGAAGTAAGTCAGACAAAATATGTTTCTGCACAGAAATTAAGAAATTAAAAGAGGGTCTGAGAGGTCTCCAAAATGTTACGTTCAAATACCGCTCACTATAAAAGCTGAATTTAAAATCAGCAAGACGTCTTTGGAACCTCATTCAGATAAATGAGGGCTCCATAACATCTGGATCCAGCAGTTAAAACAATCCTGTGGGGATCTACAAGACAAACAACACAGATGCAGCTAGGTCAAAGATTGCTGCTCCTTAGCTTTGATCTCAGTAACACGGAATTTAGGCAAAAAGTGTAGTCTGAACAGATATCAACACCTCTGCAGTTTGGGATCTATATAAGTTCAAAGAGATAAAATCCTACCACCCATACAATAAGATTGTGGGTCAGTATGTGCAGCCTGTGTTTCGGCTGAAGGTAAAAAGGAAAGGAGATGAGATGGGGATGGGGTCATGGCATGCTTTGGAACATTAATACAGTGGGTTGGATTATAGACCACAAATACACTTGGAACATTACTGCTGTCATAATTATGGTGCGGCAGGAAAAAAAACATGTTTTAGTTAAAATATAGTTCCACATGTTTTCAAACTTAACCTAATTCTTGAAAAAAAAACGTAATGAAGTCTTTCCCCCAAAATATCAGTTTGACATTAATTGACTTTGCAGGAGCCTTTTTTTTCACTGCATTTTCCATGAGCCCTTTCACCCCTTCTCTTGTGTATATGTCTCGGGATGTTTTCAAAAATGACATCATTCTGAAACTAGGGCATGTGGCATTTTATTAATTTTGTTTTAGGCCAAAGCAGTGTATAGAATAATTGGAAATTTCATTTTTAATAAGATAATGGTGCTATATTCTGACATTAGGATGGACAGTATAATTTTTTTAACCAGGCAGTCAAAGGGCTGGCAATGTATTTAACCCCTTAAGGCTTATGCGAAATCTATTGTTTATTTCTAGAGACTATTTCTAACCACCTCCTTTTATACCATGATGTTTTGAAAGATGAACACTCAGGGCCTTCTAATCCTTGGATATAGTACTGTAGAAGTACACTTAAAACATGAATTACTTTCTTTTGAAAACAACAGAGCTAAATAGCTATACAGTAATCCCCCGCTTTTCGCAGGGGGCTACATTCCAAGAGCACCCGCATATAGTGAAAAACTTCGTTGTTGTGTTTTGGTTACAAAAAACACCCAAAAATTCCTATTTTTATAGTGTAAACCCTAAATATGCCCCCAAATATGCTCCCCAAACACTTTAATTTTATTTTTAATTCAGCTTAATACAGTTCTCTTAACGGAAA
>JBBJLS010057318.1:0-13088 GCA_037577275.1 Bryconaethiops microstoma
ACGCTTTTCTATAAGTATTGTGTTTGTTCTATTATCTGTTAGACGATAGGTCCGGACTGCCCGGATTTTGTTGTCTCTGTCTGCAGATGTAATAAACTGACTTCTGATTATTATAGCAAAATACAGTCGTTTGTACTTTGAGTGCTTCTCTCACCTAAGGTCAGCGATTTTGCCGCGACACATGGCAATTAAGGGGAGGCTCAAGGAAGGGTGAGGAGGTCTAGGAGAAAAGATTGTATATTGTATTTTCAATCATTTTCTGAAAGAAGTAAAGAAATTAATCACAAAGTTCAGTAGAACAAGCGAGAAGAGGCACAGAAGGCTCAAAAATGTATTAATAGTGGCGAATAGAATTTGGGCTTACAGGTACCATTAATAACAGAAGGTAGGAAGTAAGCAGTATTAAGGGCAAATCGATAGTTCAGCATGTAGTATACAAAGCCTTTCAAGGTGCTTGCCCACAGCTGTCTGAGGAGTATGCTGACCACAAATCTTGTTACGTTTCCTTACAGACATCCATGTTGACTAGTTTCATGCTGATTAATGGGGGAGAGGGAGGGCCATCCTACATACCCAGAGATCAAGGCCTCCCAGAGAGTGCTGGTTGTGACACCACTAGTGATCCAACTCACGATCTCCTATTGATAGGGCCAACGATCATACAGTTGCTCAACTTCTTCTTTTGTTGTTGCCCAAATTCTTTTTTTATTTAATAAAAAATTGTTTTAAAGATTTTACTCCTATTTCTGTTTATTGGTCCTTATAGTGTTTTTACTGTTAAAATACACTACCCATGCAAATAGTAACGATGTTCTTGGATCCCTTTGACTTTTGCTAAGTATTGGGGGGGGTGACATCAAAAAACTCCATCAGGCTGTTTTGCAGCTTAGTTTCCAAACATAGGCAGTATTAAGAGTGAATGGCATATATCAGAGCTACCCAGAGCACCACATCAAAATGGATTATTTTTAACCTTGTTAGTTTATGTCTCTGGTTATATTAATCACCATTCCTCAATAAATGCCTCCATTTAGTCCCTAAAATGCCTCCAGTCAAACAGAGAAAACGCTCAAAGACCCACCCTGATACTTCTGAGT
Source organism: Bryconaethiops microstoma (assembly GCA_037577275.1). Taxonomy (NCBI): domain Eukaryota; kingdom Metazoa; phylum Chordata; class Actinopteri; order Characiformes; family Alestidae; genus Bryconaethiops; species Bryconaethiops microstoma. Next base: position 1,098 of record JBBJLS010057318.1, read on the forward strand.
GTCTGTATAAATACTGGTCCTGTCTGAGTTTTTATTTGTGTGTGTGTGTGTGTGTGTGTGTGTGTGTGTGGTGTCTGTTATCAGACGACAGCTTTGTGTGGAGTGTCTAGTGTATGCCTAACGAGGAACAAACCAGAAACGCCTGTTGTCCCAGCCAACTGTGGACACTTCCCAAGAAATGACCTCAGTCACAAACAAAAGAGAAAAAAAGCCTTGAATTGTAGTAAAAAATCTCCCTTACTCCTAATGCAGCCAGAGACAGCAGAGACATGCTTCCAAATGACAAAAACAATTCCATCATTATGAGCAATCTCAAGGGTACCTCAGTGGTGCCATTTTCAGTCCTTGGATTCGAACCCACAGCCTTTCGATTGCAAAGCAACTCCCTAACCACCAGGCCTCCAGCTGCTCTGATAAAATGACCCTGTGATTGTCAAGAGTGGTAAATGGCTATTAATTAACGTAACACAACAATTTAGTAGTGAAGCAGTGCTAGCACAAAATCCTTTAAAAGGGCAAAAGATGACTAATGAGCCATTGTCAAGGCAACCAGGTGTGCATGTTTCTATGTCAGCCCCTCCTAAATTGTTAAGGAAGCCAACAGACTAATTTGCTTTTTGGATATTGTATGATATATGGTTAGCTATAAAAATTGACCAAATTAAGTAGTATTATAGTTAGCAGCCAAAGAGCATCACACTGATTTGGAAGGCTTTCTGAATTCATTTCAAACAACTTGAATACCTGAAAACAGCTGGAGCAGCTGTGCTGAAGCCTGAATTGTCTGCATTAACAGATAATAGTGCATCTTTGTTTCAGTTGCCAACTTCGACTCACTTAGAAGTTCATGATAACTCTGTTACACAGCGAGACACTCGCAGCACAAAGTGGGGTATTTTCAATCAGAATACACCCACTCTCTACTAGGCTAGTCTGAGGGAACTTGGAAGGCATGGAAACTTATTCTAAGGCAGAAAGTCTAAATATAGCCCATGTCAAATTTGTGAATAATTTTTTCTGTCAATGCTTTGGTGACCTTGCGATGTGATGTTGCTAGTTGCGTAGCATTCAGCTTGCAAATGTCATGGAGGAATCTTGAGCTCTAAACAAAATAAAATGAAGACAACTTTACAACAGAAAGTGATACAGGCAGCTTCCTTTATTTTCCCAGTCATACAGCAAAAAAGCAAACGACACCCAGCCAATACCAGCCAGTCTGTGGACCCATCTTTATACACCCGTTCTCAACTTAGCTGACACCCATTTTTTCTTCATCACATCTCCTGAACCCTTCGCCACTATTGTTTTAGGTCCAACCTATATCCACCAATATCTCTTAACCAACCATAATGAAAAAATTAAAAATAAGGACATGATTACGTTAGGTACATGGTATGTCTTCATTAGCTCATTGTGGTGTTCCCAGTTACCTTACAAGGAAAACCAGGGATACAAGAAACTATACATACTTAGTGTGTGCAGTCATACAGGGTCCTCAGTAATACAAGGACAAGAGAGTACTAAATCTTCCACTGCTAATTAGTGTGTGAGAGACTATACAAGGTGCTCATTAGTATAATCTTCCATACTAACTAGCAAACTCGCTGGGAAATTTATGATGGCTAATAAACAGCTTTGTGTCCAGCTTTGTGTTTGAAAAGGGAAATGCACAAGTTCCCAATGATTTCTGGAGATGTTTCGATGCCAAACCTATGTTAAGTCCCTGGGGGCTCGGGCTAATAGTATTGGATCGGTCCTAAATCTAATATTTAAGTTCAGAGACACCTAGACAAACATTTCCCACTCTGTTCCCCAAAAGTACCTCTGGAGATTTTGCTGAAGGTCTACTTCACCCAGAAACACTAACTCTGCTACAAAAAGAATGAAAACTAGCAGTCACCTTTTAGCATTAGGCATCCTGCTAGCTGTTCCCCATATATAATTCAAGTTTGGCCAGATTAGCATTTCTGAGTGTAGTTTCTCATATCCTTATTCATTAAAAGCATCCATTTCGAATTGTTTACACTGTGTTCTGTGCTGTGGTGTGTTCACGTGTGACTATAAGGGGGCACTTTACTTTACATAACGACAGCTAATCTCACGCTTGCCTGCTGGCTACATGCTAAATGCTAACCACCCGTTTTATGTCTAAAATTATCATTGAGCCATGTTCACTCTAATGGTTGTTTTTTCCGCTCGCAGTGCCTGGTTAGCTGCCTATGAGCATCCAGTGGTGGACCATATTAACCAGAGGATCCAGGATATCACAGGCCTCGACGTCACCACAGCAGAGGAGCTACAGGTGTGGCACTGAACTGTGAAAGTGTGCGTCTGTGTGTTTGACACTGTGTTCTCTCCTCTTCCACCGCTAACTCATTCAAATGCTGCCATTTACCTGTTCAATGTTGCAGGACTAGGTGGAATTAGCATTTTATTATACTTGCTATTAGAGATTTATCAGTGATGCTTTTCATTTTGTTTACCATGTAGTTCTTAAAATTAATTTTTACTTACAAAAATGCAAATTTATAATAATAAATCATTGATTTTACTTTGATCAATAAAATTACACGTCTTCACTTCTTATCCTTAAAGAAAATCTGAAATGTTTTGTAGAATTTTAGAACATTTTCTTGATTCACAGCTTTAATAACCACTGAGTACTGTTGAGTTATCTGTAAATCTCTCTTTCTCTCCTCACCCTCCTTTCCTCCCCACACCCCATGTCCAGGTGGCTAATTATGGCGTAGGAGGCCAGTATGAACCACACTTCGACTTTGGAAGGGTAAACAAAGGATTCACCTTCTCTGTAAAAGCTTTCACACTGATAGGCAGAAGAAACACAATGACCCATGTAATAACATCTGTGCTGATCTCTGTGTAAATCTGTGTAGATCATGGTGCTTGTTTCTGTGTCAGTCTGTCAGTACTGATCCCTGTACCAATCTTAATGCATTCATCTCTGTGCCGGTCTCCGTTCTCATGCATAATGATTTCTGTGTTCATCATGGTGCTCATTTCTGTCTGATCTCTCAGCACTGATCTCTGTGCCAGTTTCTGTTGTCATATCTGTGCTGATCTCTTTTTTTATAACCTCTGGCAGAAAGATGAGCCAGATGCATTCAAGGAGCTGGGTACAGGGAATCGCATTGCCACCTGGCTCTTTTACGTGAGTGATTTTAAAACAAGCATGCGTTTCCCATTTCGAAAATATTTTTTTTCGTAGGATGTCCTGCACACTTTTTTCGTAGGATGTTCAAAATAAGTAAAACCATAAGCTCATAAGGCCTCATAAGCTGCTTACACCTCTAAAATGCTACAATGTAGTCTTTTTTTGAGGGGGCACATGTATTTTTAGACCTACCTTTTAAAAGTTTATAGTTTATAGTGTGCTTAACATCAACTTATCAGATTTTACTGAATAATTTTGATTGTTGGCTTTAAAATGCAGCAGTAAAATCATTACAGTAATTACAATTTTTCGAAGTAAAAGTTTTTTAAATTGTTGGACACTGAATCAGTTGTGTACAGGTACTTTTTGGGGGGCAACTCCAACCATGTGTTTCCTCCATCATGCCTCACTGCTGCACATGGTGGAAAATGCTCACTTATGTCACCTCTGTGGAAGCAGCATACATAAAATGGATTGGGAAAAACCTGCTTTTTACAGGTCAAATTCTCAGTCAAGATCTCTTTAAGAAATGGTGTTGCTGTTTTGTAGATGAGTGATGTGGCAGCAGGGGGAGCCACAGTCTTCCCTGATGTTGGAGCAGCAGTAAAGCCAATGAAGGTACAGCATGAGTGTGATTCTGTTGATGAAATGGAATTAGAATTGGATGTGGGTGGTATGATTGGATACTGGTAATGCTGATCTTTTGTGTATTAAAGAAAATGAAGTGGGCCCTTTCAGTCACAGGCGAACACAACACGTCACAGCACACAGTGAATGGGTTAGGTGCGGAGTAAGAACTTCACATTGTTCACACTAAGTGAAACAATGGGCAGCCAGCGATGGCCCAGCGCCCTGCAGCCGTGTGTGGGGACGCTACCTTGCTCAAGGGTACCTCAGTGGTGCCACTAGCAGTCCTGGGATTTGAACCCATGACCTTCCCAAAACGATCATAGGGACAACTCACTAACCACTAGGCCACCAGCTGCAAGTGCCGAAATCATACAATTTATAATGTCTGTATCCTAAAAACAGTCAATTTATTTCTACATGACCACTTTCTAACCTCTCTGTCCCTTGATATTAATCAGGCTTTCTGTTTGGGTTTTCTAAGATGTGGGGCCTTTAAATCTTAACCACTGCTCATTTTGTCTTGGTGTGTGTGTCTGTGTGTTTTGAAGGGAACAGCAGTATTCTGGTACAATCTATTCCCCAGTGGAGAGGGGGACTACAGCACGAGGCACGCAGCCTGTCCAGTATTGGTGGGCAACAAGTGGGGTAAGACCTTTCTTCAGTTCAACCTAGGCTTGTGCCCAGTGTCATTTAATGTAGTTACCATGATAACTGACACTTGTAGCTATAAAAAATGGCTGACAGGTGTTTAAAAAAATGATAGGCACAAGCCATAATAAGACACTAACTAGTCCTTACCTGACACAGAAACAAGCTTTGTATATGTGCAAAGCTTGTAAACTATTGCAGAATCTCCTTCATTGGAAATACAGTGTATTCTGTATCCTCAGGTCTGTGAATCAAGAATAGGAAAAGACTGATCTCGAGTTATAGGAAGCGTTTAAAAGCAGCACACCAACTTAAGTTTGTTTTCTTACACAGGTGTTAAACCTTTTCTGTTCCTCCTGCTAAATAAAATGATAATTTAATAAAACTGTGTTGCGCATTACCTTGTGTTCTCCATTTTATCTTACATTTTGTATGAAGCTCAAAATCTCTTTCATGTGACAAATACACATAAATAGAGGAAACCAGGAGGGTGTGAACACTTTAAAAGCACCCTTGATACAGTAATCTGAAAAATCTCATCATTCTGATACCTGCTGAACACTCACTTTGCTTTTCTCTTGTCTTTCTGCTCCAGTTTCAAATAAATGGATCCACGAGAGGGGTCAAGAGTTCAGAAGGCCCTGCGGCCTGCACCAGTCTGACTGATGCTTCCTTCATTGTCTCCTCCCCTACTCGGACTAAGAGCTAAAACGTTTGATACTCTCCGCCACCATGCACAGCCAACATGTGTCTGCCTTGTATTTTTTGTTTGTTTTTTTTGTTTTATTTTTCGATAATGTGTATGAATTGCATTGATGCCATTAGTGCCTTTTTGTTATTACAACACATAGTCCAGAGTTCCTTAAAGGAATACTCCACCATTTTTCAAAACTGTCCACCCCACTTGATGCACCTGCTCAGTTACCACAGACAATCCACAGAACAGCAACTTGAAACTTACTACTGACGGTCAGCTGGCATTTATAAGATGTAGCTGTTCATGAATCCCTCAGTCAGAAACATTTCTTCCTTCAGGGATGGGATATGATAGGATAGTATAGTCAAATGCGGCCACCCCTTGTGAAATTGCCTGTTTTTTAGTTGGTTTTCTACGTAGGAATAAATTCACATGCTCTGCAGCACTTGTTACCAACCCTGGTCCAGAAGATCTAACTTACTGAGAAGTCTAGCCACAATCTGCGACACCTGCTCTGACTAATGAACTTCAGAAATCCCTGATTGGCTGGAGTATTAAGTAAGGGGGTGGGGCCAGCATTTTAGATGATGGTTGGATGCTAAACACAGCAAGAAAGCCTCCCGGAGGAGGACTTGTAAGTCAGAACCCTATAAAGCTAGAGGTTTCTTACAAATCAGGACTTTTTAAACCGGATTGCTTAAGCCTAAGATCAAGGCCTGTCCAAAACGATGAGGTAAGGAATGCTTCTACTGGACAGCCTACACTTCATGATGAAATTATCCTGCTTTACTGAGAATTTCTGCTTTATGCGATTCTTCCCAAACAATCTTGAGATGGGACTGTTACTTGGATGCACTGAAATTCCATAAATGGTCTTATATAGTATCAAAAAGGTTACATAACAATTAGGGCTGGCCCAAATTATTAGAACGCTTGTATTTAATTGTTTATTTAATTCTATATTAAGTATCTTTTTTAGGCCACATATTTCATAGCTTAAACTGCAACACGTCAGCAAAGACCTTTAAAAATGACAGTGGTTGTTACTGTGGAAAAAGTTTTTAAATTTACAGATTACACAAATTATACAAATTCTAAATTATTGCTTGTTTATTTTTGGTGCTCAGTCACCAAATGGCAACCCAGAAGGTAATAGAGCTTTGAATTACACCCTAAATTCTGTATTGTAAGAATATTACAAGATTGTTGCCAATTTGAATGAGAAGCTACAGTTATGGCTTCTACAGCAATGTACAGTGCATGAGCAGCTGGCTAATAGATTGTTGTCCCATACTGATTTATTTAGAAACGCAGAAACAAAAAATAATTACAGCTGATTATAATAATGAGCATTCCAGTAGTTCGATAATACTAACAAACATTGAACGAGTGTAAAATGCTATTGGTGCCAGCCCTGATGACAGTTGAACCCATTTTGATGCTCAATAGAATAATTTCTAAAAGGTTGCTTTAAAGAAATGTATAAAGCAGTTTCTCCATCATACAGAAAAAAATATTTTTTTAGGTATGACCATTACTGTTACTTAAGAACCACTGAAGAGGTGCAGTTTATCACCAGTGCTTTGCACTGCTGGTGTGTGAGGTAGAAGCTAAAGCACTGTGATTATCCTGAACTCTGACTGTAAAGCTCACTCACACTCCCTGAACCAGTATAACACTCAGTTTGAGCACTGAGGTCATTTACACAGAAACAAACAGAAAAACGGTCCTTACTTTAAAAAAAGAAAAGATGCAGGGTGAGACGCCCTCCCACGTACAAGTGTGACATACAGTCACATCACCTGACCTCTGCTAGTTTTCATCCACAACTTTAATATGACTCAGCAGAGAATATATAAAGAATAGACTTGAGTTACAGTTCAAGGTCTTCACTCCACCATACAACTCCAGTCTAATTAGCTCCTAGGCTTATGAAAGCTCTTGTAGTCTAATTCCGTCAGATGCCAAAAGGTGAAAGCCTTTATTTATAATTTTCCAACATGCAGTCATGCATCCTGTGTCACGTCAGAAATGATGATTTGTGGTTGTCTATTCTGATAATGTGTGAACGTTACATTTTCTACAAGAATAAATCCCTTTGTTTTAGTTCTTGCAGTTTGTTTTTATTCCTCCTCATTTCGATTGTTAAAAGGCTCATATTCTTCTAAATTTGTTTTACTTTATGAAGTACCAGTTGCAGAAGTACAGTCCAACTGTCCTGCAGAAGTGATTCAGGGATCAGGGATTTTGTAGTCTGCTGGGTGTGATCCTTCACGGACTTGTCCGAAGCAACTCAGTACGAGATCCACCGCTGCGTCCGCTGTAGAACGGATCTCATCCTCTGTTCTGCCTCGCTTTGGATTCACCTCCACGATGTCAACAGCAGACAGCAGCCCTGTTAGTGAAGCAGTATGTACTGGATCAGTCCCTGATAATAACAGGCACTGAATACTCACTATTCTCAGTCTCAAAGTCTCCACCCACAGTATGCTAGGATAGAATTTTGTTAGGTATGACGCATGGATGTAAAGTGTGTATAAAGTGTCCATTTGTCATATGTGAACACACAGTTCAGCACACAGTGTGAACAGTGGGGAATTCTTCCTCTGCATTTAACCCGTTCACCAAGTGAAGCAGTGGGCAGCCACCGACGCAGCATCCAGGGAGCAGTGTGTGGGGACAGTATCTTGCTCAAGGGTACTTCAGTGTCTTTCCTGGGATTCAAACCCATGACCTTCTGATTGCAGGAGCAGATCCCTGACCACCAGGCAACCACATGCACAGCCGTGTGTCGTTCATCAGGGCGATGGGAAACAAGCTGTGGTCAATACTAGTAGGTTCAGTTCTAAACTCTGATAGGCTCACTCAAAGCCACCATAAAATACTGCAAACCTGGTGTGGATTAAGCAGTTACCGAAAATTGGTGAGTGTTTGCACCAAGAAGCAGACACGTTTACACTGTAAGTGTCATTACATTGTAGTTTCTTAATGCAAAAATGTTTTCATTTGCTTCATAAGAAGCGTGTATTTCTCCACCACTGCAGTAAGGCTCATTTTTATTGCCACCGTTATGGGATTTGCAGTATTGCTGCAGCAGCAGCTGTAAATGGACATGTGCTGCTTATAAATGCTTATGACATTTACCTACTTTAACACATCCTGTGAACCGACTCTTGGGCACCGGAACCATTATAGCAGAATCATCCATTTCGTCCCACCCCCCACTTTTCCCCTCCCAAATTACAGCCGAGATACAAAGCCCAGCATGCACACACACACACACACACACACACTCACACACCCTCCCTGGACAACAGCCGAAATGTACAGCCCTGTTTTCCCCCCCACATTAAAATTGCTTCTGGCTTCCATAAACTGACTATTATACTATTAGCTCCCTATTGCTTTTAGCTAATGACACATAATAATCTTTAAACATTTGAATATGACTGGTGGCTACCTCACTCATTATTTGACTGCAATAGTTGGAAGAGGTGATGCAGTGTATGAGCTGTTTATAGGTGTTTTTATTCATTTTTTAGCCCAAAGACTACAGACGAATACTGACTGCATGTTAAGTTCATTACTAGGCCATTCTACAGGGAGGTTTATTTAATGGAGGACCCCTATTAAACTCACCCGTTTGACATATGTGCTCTGTAATATAAACCCCCTCTCTGTATGTCAGACCTCCAACCACGGGTGTCCCAGTCGCAGGTGCCACAGATGGATCCAGAGCATCAATGTCATAGCTGAGGTGGATGGGCTTTTTCACCCTGTTGGGCAAAAACAGTGAAGAAATGTAAAGGAATGCAGAACCTTATCTGAATACATTCAAAGTAGCAGATTTGGTTTTTAGAACATGGGAGATCTCCACAAGGCAATACTGAACCTGCAGTACTTACTTGGAAAAGATGTGATCGCATGTCTGTTCCATAACTCTGGCAATTCCAAGCCGATCTACCTCCGTCATGGAGAAGGTCTTGATACCAAGGTGCTTCAAAATGTAACTGGAACACAGTATTATAACTCCAGACTAGTTGTCTCTTTAGATTTCGAATGAACATATGCTACTTTTAGAATATATCAATAATTAATTTATCTGTTAATGACTGTTTAAGTTCATAACTTACTGTTCCCCTGGGTCGACATCTCTGAGTCCAATGTAAACAATGTCTTTAGCTGCGATGCAAGGTTTCACCCATGAGAAGTTTGGCATTACAGGAATCTGATGGAGACAAATAGAGGCAAAACATGTTCTGGACAAATACCTCAAAATAGAAACTTTATAGGAGAGGGAAAGTTTTCTTAATATTCAATATAAGTGAACGTCTTTTTGGGCCATTTCTACTGAACATGGCAGAACAAAGTAATGTAAATGGATTTTTTAAAATAGTTATTACATGCTAGGTCCAGAAGGGGCACAAGTTCATACAAAGATTAAAAGCACTCTCTATTCAAACATCCTTTTCAAAAAATAATAAAAAAATACATTTTTGCCTTTTGTTTTCTTCTTTGTGTTTAATGCATTCATTTTCTTTGCAGAGACCAAATTACAGTGGTGTATTACTGCCACATACACAAAAAAACTCAATTATTTGAATATAATTTTTACTCCAGATCTTTTAGTAACTGCAAGATGTTTATTTCATTTTATTACATAATATCTAAAGGGTATGACCATGAAAGTGACCACTCTGTCATACGTGAACACACCACACAATGTGAACAGCGCGAAAGTCTTCCTCTGCATTTAACCCATTCACCAAGTGAAGCAGCGGGCAGCCAGGAACACGGCGCCCGGGGAGCAGAGTGTGGGTACCTTACTCAGGGTACCTCAGAGGTGCTTAGCAGTCTTGGGAAACACCCTAACCACTAGGCCACCAGCTGCCACACCTGAAACTGGAGTTCATAAAAGCACCCAAATGTCTAAATGGATCTGCTGCGTCAGAGGTTGAATTTGATACTGAGGCGTGGCGGTCTGTTCAAGCTGACTCTACTGTTTCACTGGATGGAAGTTTGTAAGTTTGCAGGGGCACTGCAAGCGACAGAAATGTCCAAAAATGAATTAAAAGGTCCTGAATTAGTTTCAAAATGTGTCTCGAGAGATCGGATTGTAACGACAACAGACAACAGACAACATACAGGACTAGTAAAGCGGAAGACAACAACAACTGATCTGGAAGGGATCGGATAACTGTCCCATTTAATGATGAAGTGTTGCCTGAGCGTCCATGATTTTGTCCTGTGGGTGATGAGTCCACCTGCACAGCTGTTTAAAATAATGAAGAGTTTAATGCTTACAAATAAACTGCAGTTGTACCGTGTTATAGTGTGGCATACTTTCTGTTGTCTCTCACTCTCACTCTCTAACTGTAGGTAGTGAGTCTGGATCTGGACTGAGGGCTGGTCAAGCAGCTGAAGGAGTGAGTGAGGAGGAAATATCTGCAGTGTTTTGCAGTGTGAACCTGATCCGGGTTTCACGGCGTGTTAAACTTGTTAATTTCATGATCCAGCGGTGGCGTTAAAGCCAGGGATTTGTCCAGAATCGCCGTGATTTAGAAACCCAGACGGAATAAGCAGATACGAGGTGAGGGACATTCTCTGGCATGTCCAGATGAGGAAACACACTCAACATTACGTCCCAAACAGGTGTCACAACACCAACATCACGCAACGAGCAATAAAACCAGCTCAAACTCTTTACACTGAAAATAAAAACACTGAATCTCAGCAACTGAAAGAGCGGTTGCAATCTGATTGGGTGGCCAAAAAATAGCAACAAAATGCACAAATATTAAAATCTGAGAAAAAAGTAAGATGTATTGCCTTGAAACCTTCCATGGGACCTACAGGAAAGGACAAAACATGAAGACTGAACCTAGAGCATGACAGGAGACTGGAAAGATGATCAGCTAGGGAATTGGACATCAGGCAGGACAGGAGACTGGACACAAGGCTTGGCTGGCAAAAGAACTGAGACAGGAACAAATGTCACAATTAACACAACAACAGGGATCATGACTGGAACAGGACCTGACAAAACAGACTTAAGATGAATGTGAAATGAGAGACCTAGGGACTTAGCAGCTGTTGACGAAGGGCCAGGAAATAGGACTACTGGCAATGAAGTACCAGAAGATAGCTCTGCCATTGATGAAATACCAGGAGACGGGGCTGCCAGTGGTGAAAATGGGACTGCTGGGGATGAGGGACCAAGAGATGGGGCCTCTGGAGACATGGGACCAGGAGATGGGGCTGCCTGTGGTGAAAAACCAGGAGATGGGGCTGCCTGTCGTGAGGGACCAGGAAATGGGACTACCAGTGATGAGGGACCAGGAGATGGGGCTGCCAGCGACAAGGAACTAGCAAGTCTCCGGGATGAGGGACAAGGAGACTGGGAGACTGGTGATAGTGTTGCCGGCGACAGCATGCTCTTCAGAGCTGCAGGAGATGCTGGTTAGGTACTCTCTGAAGCAGCAGCAGGCGTCGATGAGATCATCTCAGGAGCAGCAGAAGACATCAGTGAGGTGCTCTCCAGAGCAGCAGGAGCCAAGAGTACACTTAGATGCTTTCTCCAGGTTGCTGAGCAACACTGATATGACCAGGTTTGCCACAACTAAGACTGAGGGCTCAGGGCTTGGCACTTTGGTGGCAGCCTCTCCTCGGCGTTTACTCCGGTGTATTGTCATGCAAACACACTGTTATCATGAAGACACGCTTAATTTAAAGCAGAACCTGTATTCCTAAAATTGAATATTCATAAAATGACCTGAAAATGAGGAGGAAAAAAAAAACTTGTTCATCACCTGAGGCTGAAAATAAATAAAACGAATTCATTCCA
>JBBJLS010057329.1:0-13088 GCA_037577275.1 Bryconaethiops microstoma
TCAGGATTGTCTTATAGGAACATGACTTTAATGTTACAATAATGTGCAATATCTCCAATGTCTCCATAATGTGCAATACCTTCACACACTGTGCAATAGACTGTAAAAATATATAATTTGTATACTACTATTTGTTATTTAACAGTCTTATTTTATTCATGTCTTAACTATATGCCTCACACTGAGTCGAATACACCTTAAATTTAATTGTTCCTTGCAAAAGTGACAATGACAATACAGATTTCTCTCATCTCAATAGCAAAATGAGCAAATGACTTTCAGTCCTTAAATGATGTGATCACCAGCTCATGCCAACACAAGGGGCAGGACTGAAACGACTTTTGGAATCTTGAAGGCACGTTTTGGCTTGTGAAGCCAGAGAGGGCCTGTCAGGTGGTGTCAGCATGTGTGGTTCTACACAAGATCACCACTATCAGAAGGGAAAAGACCCCAGTCCTGATACCTGTGCCCCCCGATATTGTTGATCCTTTGACCCTCGACCACCCCACAAGGTGTGCTGAGAGAGGCCATCACGCAGCAGTTTTTCACTTAATAAAAAAAAAAAAAAAAAAGATGCAGACTATGAACACATTCAAGCTTTATCATGTCTTTATTTGCTCCCATTCCTACAAATGGAACGTACAAATTCAGTAATGCACACACATTCAGTAATGCACACTTGATGAAAGCCTGCTGAACGTATGGCAATACCTTCTTTTCATGTCCGAACTTCTCAATTTCAACCTTTAGTTTTTCCATTTCAAGTTCTGTATTTAGCACAGTCGAGCTCGAGCATGCGCTTGTACAGGCTGTGCACATCGACAAAAGATTACATAGACAAAAAAGGAGAATCAGCAGTCAGTGTTTCATCACCCACATCCTCCTGAAAATTAAAGCAGTACATTTGACATGTCACATCAGCACGGTGAAACAGTCATCTGCACGCTCACCTGTACCTCAGGATCACAGGAGATGTTGGGCTCTGCAGGTGGAGCAGCTCAGTATTCTCCTCCTCCACTGAACACAACACAGGAAATGGAATGTCATGACTGCACAAATGTACACACTGTACAGAGTGATTGTGATATTACCCTGCACATAAAGGGTAGACATTCCTGCCACCTGGGTCCGACTGGACGCCTCCCTCAGGAGCCAAGACGCACTACACAATAGAAATATGAATGCATTAACTATTAATACATGAGTCTACAACTAGAAATGATGTTTCTATATTACATCTTTATTTGCTAAAATGTTAACAGTTATTGTTAACACAGGATTAAAAACTGAATAACCTCCCAGGAATTGCACTTTAGGGGGCATTAAATTAAGACCCACCTCTGACATGTGACGCATCTACATTCCCCCTATATTTATTTAAAGTGTTTTTGTTCATTTTCACACAGCATTTAAATAGTCTAATAAATAAAACTAAGAACATAAGACAACGCACATCTACTTACACATTTCCTCAGTCAGCAATACGCTGCCAACAAGCCTGCGTGTTTTGTTTGCTGCTGTGGGTTGGACCTGAATTGCAGCACTGATTTGTGCTCCTCGTAGCCTTCCTTGTATGATGATCAGACATTCTTCCTCCGTGAAGTACGGTGATCGCGCAGTGATTTGCGCTTTTGAAAGCACCCTAAGCACCGACCGTGATAAGTTCACTCAGACTCAACTAATCAACATCTTTTTGCGCTTCGAAGTACCGATTAACGCCACCTGGGACAACCAAGTCAAGTGTGAGTTCGCAATTAACCATCGAGTTAAGTCAGACTTAGTTAAATGCGCTTCGTAGTACAGGCCCCAGGGCTCTGTGCGGGCCAGTCAAGTTCTTGTGTACCAAACTCACCCAACCATGTTTTTATGGACCTTGCTTTGTGCACTGGGGTACAGTCATGGTGGAATGGAAAAGGTTCTCCCCCAAACTGTGTCCACAAAGTTGGAAACATGGCGTTGTCCAGGATGTCTTGGTATGCTGAAGCATTAAGATTCCCATTCATTGGAAGTATGCGGGGCACCTGAATTCAATAATTACGAGGGGTGTCCCCTTAATGTATATATACACACACTCCCTGTGTTAGGATCAGTTTGACAGGAGATGATTTTAGAGAGCACATTTTGGCTAAATCTCTAAATAGCTTCATGCTCCTCTCTTAGGGCTTAAAATTGAGCTCCATGCAACGCATGATAACATATAGCCATTTGGGATTCAGGCACATGTACAATCCGGTATAGCCAAACACTCTAGATAAAGAAGCCAAAACTCAAGAGTTCACTAAATGATCAGCAGAGCCAACATCACCTACATCAATATTGTTTTCTGAACAATAGGGGGCGCTGTCTACTTAGAAATGCATTAAAGCTTTTGCCCTTTTATGCCTCCGGTCATTCACACTCACACACACACACACACACACACACACACTATAATATAATTTTAAATATTTTTTATTTATGCAAGACAGCATTGTATAATAAATCTATTAAGTTTTTTGGTTACATCAAATGTACATCTTATCTCAGCTGTGTTCAGTCATTCTCTCAAATTCTTAATTTTCTCAATAAAACATTCATACTTTTAATAGTGACTATACAATAAGGTACATACAAGGAAATGCTACATATGGATTTAAAGGTTCTAAAAATATTTTAGTTAAAAACTTATCTGGACAGAATATAATCTGCAATGGAATAAAACACAAGTCTAATCCAATCCTGAGTTCATACTTTCACAATGAATTTATCTAGAAGTGATGCCATGAAGCATCCTGTTGTAAAATAGTGGACAAATATTCAAGTTCACAGTCAAATGTAATTAAAATAACCCAGAAAAACACTGAGCTGAAATATAGCAGTAGTGCTCTGGACGGGTCATTAAATCAGTGTTGGCTGATAGATCTTTGTCTTCTTATGAGCTCGGCATAAAGACCTCCTTTGCTCAACAATTCCAGGTGTGTTCCAGCCTTAAAAAAAACAACAGAAGAACAAGCAATTAAAAAGATCAGAGATCATTTAAAAAGTGCATCTTTTAGAATGAGCCTATATATATATATATATATATATATGTGTGTGTGTATATAAATAAATAAACATGTCAGAAGATCAGACCAAGCTTTCTGTAACAGGCATTAATAAGGAAGGTCTTGTCCTTTATAAAGAAATTTCCTAGATGTCTTAGCATTTTGAGGCTTGCAGATACAGCAACATTTCTTTGTTGTTTTTTACTTTTTACAGTGGAAAATGCCACAGAGGTTCCTAGAGGCATCATGTAATGATCAGCCCGAGCTGACTCAACAATTCAGCACCTTCCAACGAATTTATGTAGTATTTAATGAGGACCTGGAGGAAGAGTTTCTCTCGTGGAGAAGAGAGAGAGAATCTCTCTAAACCTGGCAAATGTAAGTCACCATCTGCAGGCGTGTTAGGGGCTTTCTATTTTTATGTATCTTAGAACAGTAGCAGCTGCAGCCAGTATAGGACTGTGTTTAAAAGAATGAGTGTGTGTACACCTCTCTCTCTATGTCAGACAGTATTATGTGAAAAATAAGTAAAATGTCATTTAATGACGTAGTTATTTTTACATGATTTCCACAATCCACCCATTCCTGCAACAGAGCATAGGAGTGATGCAGAGTAGAAATGGACTCTTCTGCATCAGCACTGCTCCTTTCCACCGGCATATGGCTTGTATTCAACCCACTTGAAAGTCATCATACTTTATAAAGCATACATACACAATTTTCCTCAGACAACATTTATGGTGAGAACTCCTTTGCCCCCGTATATTTTCAATGTCAAAACAGGTTTACCAATATCAAAAAGATAAAAATAGAAAACTGAAATATGCTGTTCATGTAAATATTCAAACTCCTGTGCTTTAGAAGCTCCAGGTTTACACAAATAACAAATTAATCACAAAATGATGGCTGTAACTGCAGCAAAAGTTCTCTCTACAAAGTATTAATGTGTAGGGTTTAAATATGTTTGCAAACCCGATATTTGATATAAAAAAAAAAACATTTAACTAAATATGGAAATGTACTGTTACAGCATAAGAGTTCACATTAAAAATACTGGATGGAAAAATGTGAAAATTATGACTTTCAAGAAGACTTTCAAGTAATTACAACTATGAATGATACGATTCAAGTTATGAGTGTCTTGTTCAGACAAATATCTAGAGAATGAATAATATAAATTAAAAGATTTTTTGCTGGATCTCTATCTGGATTCACTTTGGCGGTTGACTAGGTCAGCCAGTAACAGGTGGCAGAGGAGCAGAGAGAGGTGAGATATATGCCTGCCTTGTGCAGACTTGCGTGACAAATGCCTTGCAACTAATGGCACACCAGTAACACTAGGCTTGCCCAGTCTTGTTCTTTGCTGTGCAAGCGAGATATGATTGCAGGTCTCTAAAATCCTCACCTCCACCACCCTGCCATTGCTCATGACACAGATGAGGTCGGCGCCCTGGATGGTGCTGAGGCGGTGAGCGATGATGAGGACTGTGCGTCCTGTGGTGGCTCTGTCCAGCGCCTCCTGGACCACTCGCTCCGACTCAGCATCCAGTGCACTCGTGGCCTCGTCCAGGATCAGGATGCTGGGGTTTTTAATGAGGGCGCGAGCGATGGCAATCCTCTGCTTCTGACCACCTGACAGAGTCACGCCACGCTCACCTACATGCCAAGAATGTGCAAAGAAAATGTCTAAGATTAAGTGATGCATTATATTCAGATTATTATCATTCAAACTGATCAGCAGCAGTCGACAGCATCAAATTTATGACAAAATTATCATTAATAATCATTGTCTATTCATTTTCTTGATCTCAAAACTCAAAAATTTACTGAAAAATTATGTATTATCTTGTAAAATTTAAATAAGTGTTTTATTTAGATGTTAGAGGGGACACAGTAGTTCAACGCAGACCTTTCAATAAAAAAGGTGACGTTTGAAAATTGCTATGAAGTGGCATGAATTATCTTGTGGTGTGTTAAATTGCACACACTTTAAGTAATAGCTTGGTGAAACATCTGATTTGCACGAACTTCAGAGGCAGACAGTACTCAAGACATGTCTAAACTTTGTCCAAATTGCAACTCTTTCAAAGAATGACTTACTGTGATCTATAAACTGAACAAAACTTCACAGTGTGGATGAATGTTGCAGGCAGCCTTATAAGACAACAGGGTCTGTTTTTACAAGCCAGTCCTGAGGAAGGAGTACTGATACAGGAACAATTTTTGTGACAATGAACTTCATAAACATGGAGGAATTAACCACCCTGACAAGTCTGTGCCACCTCAACGAAGAGCTGGACGAGTGAGTGTGTTGAGGGAAGTACGGATCACCTATTATAGCTGCAACAAATGAAAGAAAAAACCTGTGTATTTTTGTATTTTTTAGTCATTACATCAGATGATATTCCTTAACAAATGCTTATACCTGAATGGAAAATGATTCAAAGGTCCATCCAAAAATACATGCTGATCACTGCTTTAGTCACTAATTTGGATGGCCTTAGAACACAAACCAGTCATTAGCGTTGTCATGCTGTAGTCACTAGACATGGCACAGAAATTGCAAGAGAAGGCCATTTTGACATGTGCTAGATCTGATGGTGAGCCCAGTACTCACCCACCACAGTGTTGTAGCCATCTGAGAAGCCTGTGATGAAGGTGTGAGCGTTGGCATGTTTGGCGGCAGCCACCACCTCAGCATCTGTGGCCCCAGGCTTTCCGAAGCGGATATTCTCCATCACCGAGGTGCCAAACAGCACAGGCTCCTGCATCCAACCCCCAAGTAAAAACAGTACTTAAGTAAGTCATATGGCAAAAAAGCCACATAAAATGTGAGTGTCCAGCATTCTCGGTTTCTTACCGAAATAAAGGTTTTTGAAATGGGAAGGTACATTTTCTCATCTCATCATTAATGGAATTAAACTTTGATATTTTCTTATTGACACAGAGACCCTAGTTACTACTAAAAAAATTTGTTGAGATTATATGACTCTAAATTGCTAAACTGTTGTCATCTGCCACAATTTCACGGTTTTTAGTTTCTTGCTATTAATCTGATCTGGTTAAACGAAGCATGCTGTTTACATGGCCACTTGAACAGTCTGATAATAAGACATATGGTAGTGATGGTATTTGCTGTGGAGTGAATGTGTGCATGTTCACACTGTGTGGCGTGGTATGTTCACAGAACTGTTAGTTAGACCATGCCTGACTAATGAATCCAATGACGTGTCCTCTGAGCCAGGAGGGGTCCAGGGTTCTGATGTCCAGGCCATCCAACATTATGACGCCTTTGGCTGGATCATAGAACCGCTCCAGCAGCGCTGCCACGGTAGATTTACCTGCCACGTAAAACAGGGAAAGCCTGAAAGAATGTCGAGGGCAATACAGCTGTAACACATCACTAACATAGTGGATTTTTGTGCCATCATTGTATATGAAATTCATATCATATATATCATCAGGTAGAACCTTCACATAATGTAAAGGCTCTTATCCTTTTCTTAAGGGTTCCACCGAGAACCTTTACACTTTGTAAAGGTTTTGATTACATGTAAGTGTTTTTAAAGTTTAAAGTTGTATCTCCAATTTTATGTAAAGCATCTTTGAGCACCTTTAAAATCGCTATATAAATAAAATGTATTATTGTGAAAGTTTTTATACTCTAACGGGCTTATTCAAAGTCACTCATCTCCACTGAATCTATTGAATCCACTGAAAGGATTTTAAAGGAGGGTCTTCTAAGGCAACTTTATGCTCAAGAGTCTTAACACAGAGCCAAGGAGGAAATAAAACTTGTTTTACCTCCACCAGATTCTCCAACTATAGCCACAGTTTTGCACGGAGGTAGAGTCAGGCTGAAGTTCTTCAGGACCTGATTGCCAGGTCTTGTTGGGTAGCTGCAACCCGTAACATAAAATAGAGCCTAACACATTCCATAAAAACACCAGCACCACTCTAAAGAAAGAAAGAAGGCTTCCAAACTGAAAATATGCAACTGTACTTCATATTTTATGAGAATATTAAACTTTTAAATATTATATTTGAGCAACTTGTCTCCCAGATGCTGACTTCACCCCATTTGACTGAATGCAAAGGTGTGGTGCAATTAAATTAGGACAGTTCGTTTTCATTTCATTAGCACTGCTCTTCTGGGTAGTGTAGACAGGTTACCTGAAGTTGATGTTCATGAAGTCCACTCGCCCAGTCAGAGACTTGTGAGGGATGCGGCCCCCACCTGTCAGAGGAATGGTTGGCTCCAAAGTCAGATACTCAAAAACGCGAGCTCCTGCACTAATGCCTCTCACCATCTGAAGAACAAGATCACAGTTACTATCAGGATTAAGACTACAGAATAAGAAATCTACACAAAAGACATTTTGAATCACCTGCCCAAAGAGAATTGAGATGCTGGCCAGGGATCTGCAAAGGAGAGGCGGTACAGCTCTGAGCATTTTGTTTTTTAATTCCAGAAATAAAAGCAAAGCTTCAAAACTTCAACCAAGAGATACAAAATAAAATCATTTATATATAGAATGATACAAACTGCATAGCCATTTTAATATGGAAATAACTGTGATGTATTAGGTGGAGACACCTGCATGCAGATTCCTACCTTTGAACTGTTTGGGACGCGACCAAAAAAGACATCAGGTCACCCGGAGACATATCGTTTTGTGCCATCAAGGACCCCCCAGCAAAAATAGTGCCTAGAACTATGCCTAATGGAAGAATGTTACTCTTTAGCAATCTACGTTGAGTCAAATCTGGCAACTTTAGCAAATCTGGCCTTAATGTAAAAAAATGTTTCACTAAAGTAAATACTCACAGTTCAGTACAATGTTGGACAGGCCTTGGAACACTGCGATTCCTGTTCCTAAAGCTTCATTCATCACAGCAGACTTCTCCACCTCAGCAGCATACATCCTGTTCCAGAAACACTATTAATTCTTTCACTCACAATGGCCTTCTAATACTAGCTAAAAAGAACAAATGTCTTTAAGATTATATCAATTAATGAAACACTTTTCAAAAAACACGATCACAAATCACTACAGCTGACAGGAAAGTGTTTAAGAGAGAATTAAATGGTAGCACCAGAAAGCCTTGACTATCATGGGTCATCCCTTGTTAATGAACTCATTCATGGAAATATTAGTATTTTAGTAATTCGGTGTTTCATTTCTCATTAAAGGGGCTGGGGTGGTTTTATTGAAATATGGGGTTAAAGATCTTAACAAGACACTCCCACAAATACTCTAACATTGTGGGGTGTCTGGGGAGGGGTCTCTGGCTCCCGTTTCTGGGTGTTTGCAGACATCCTGTAGCATTTTTCAAGCCCTAAAAATCAAAGGAAGATCTATTTGGTCTTTTTTTTTTTTTTACTGTCCAAACAGTATTTTGGTTTATTAAATTGTGTACATTTCTATACATAGTTTGTCTAGTTAAGATCTTCATGAATTAATGAAATGCATCAAAGTATTAATTAATGAATAAATCTTAACAGCACTTCAGAATAAATGGATAAACAACAAAAAACATGTACAGTGCGCTCGCTGCACATTTTAATGTAAAAAGAAAAAAGCTATTTGTGAAATCGGACTATTTAAGGCACATGCAACTGTATGTAAGCCAAAAGTGGAATCTCTGAAAGGCCCACGCAGCCTGAAAACAAATTCTAAGGGAAACTTTTGGTTTCCTGGGTTTTTCAATATTCAGGCTTGATATGTGATGTCTTAGAGTCATAAACTAGTCTTAGGCAATTTCTTACTCAAACTATAATGCACAGTATCGAACTGGGATGTGTGTCAGTGGGAAGAAAACATTTGAAGGCTCACTCCAGTTCTCTGTCCTCCATGGCGAAGGCTCTCACTGTCCGGACATTGCCAAGAGCCTCATCAGCGACACCTGTAGCTTTCGAAATCTGAGCGAAAACAGAAATCAGTCCTACATAAACAATGCATTTTGAAAACACTGTATAACTGCTTCAGATGCAGTTGACACACTTGAAGCTCTGATCAAACTGTCATCATTGGAGCTTGTAAAGCATTTTCTTTGGAAATGTTTGCAGAGGAGAACCCTGGCTGGCTTTGATGACACACATCCCACATTAATCACTGTTTACACGCAAACGTATATACTTATATTTAGATAATAAATAATGAGATAATAAAATGTTGAGATTGTGTTATCTCATCTTATCTTACTTGTTCCTGGGCTTTTCGGGACAGCCTGCGAAGAAAAGAGCCAATGAGGGCACCAGCACCTACAAGACATGGCAGCACCACCACCGTCAGTCCCGTCAGCTTGGGAGAGATGACATACAGGGAGACAAAGCAGCCTACTGTCTGCGTGATGCTCCGCAAACCCTGAGGACGCACATATAGTGAATAAACATTTAGTTATAAAAGCTTAACAGCAAATATCGGGGACCTGCTTGTATTCAGTAGTGGGGAAAAGCCGGAACACCACACCATACCTGAGAGATAACCAGCTTGAAGGAGGATTTGAACTCCTGGATGTCAGAAGTGAGGCGGTTAACGAGCTGCCCTGTCTTATTGGCATCAAAGAATGCAACATCTTGTCTGCAAGATACAGAACCATATTTCATATTTAACCAACACAATATAAAGTACAGTCCACATTATACTATTGCATGTAATAATAATAATAATAATAATAATAATAATGTGCTATGGAGCAAAAATACATTACTTACTCACAAAAGTTTATATTTTTGGGTTACAAACAAAGAGAACATTTCAACATGTACCTATAAAACCTCGTCTTCTAAGGAGCGCACCACTTGGGTTTTTTTCAGTTCAGCATGTTAAGCAGTGAAACAAACCTTAGCAATGATGTGAAGAGAGTTTTTCTCATGTCAGCAGCCACTCTCTCGCCTACTCGGGACAGGAGGATGATGTAACCGCTGGTCAGCAGACCCTGAGGAACCCACACAGATCTCACACATCAAATCCTGTTAAAGCTGCTAGCATAACGTAAGAACAGTCTTCTATTACCGCGACACGACCTTGTACGTCCTTCATTGTCTTTATTTAAGTTCCGATCTAAACTGAATGTACCTGCTGCCTTTTACACCGTGTTAAAATTTCATGATGAATGACTAATAGAAATGACTTGGAAATGGACTTTAAAGGTGGGAAAGATTTTTTTCTTCTCCAGTAAAGTTACCATCTAATCAGGTTTCATCCTTTTCTTAAAGGTAATCTGAACCCAGCTGTGGCAAACTGTGGGAAATTGCATGTTTTAAAAATCCAAGAAGAAAAACACCTTTCTTCAGTCACACTATTCTGGGCAGCACAGGATTCTGGAGCTTGATTTATGTGACTCAAAAAAATTTGGTCTCACCTGTAGACTATACAGGCCCAGCAGCTTGAGAGCAGGTGTCTGAATATCCCTCATGTAATTTCCAGTACGTTCCCTCATGTGTTGAGCTACAACATTCACCAAATCCCCCAACATCAGTGGAATCTGGATGTTCAGAGCCGCTGCGCCGAACGCAAGCTGTCAGAGAGCCAGACAAAACTTCAGTCAACAGAGTTTCCTCAACCACGCACATTTCAGTCTTCCTTTACCAGCTCTTTTTGTAACAATAATAATGAATACAGCAATTCAATCACTAAATATATGTATAATTACATATATACACTAATTACAGGTGAACAGCATCATTAATTTTTATGGACCTTTCTGATTTATTCATTTTTTCTTTTCTTTTCACACTATGTGGACTAATTAAATGCATGAAGTACACCAGCCCATTCCCAAAGCTTTTTATAAGTCTCAATTGCTAAATAAATAACGTGATTTACTATTTGGTGGGCCAAACTGGCATTTTATACTCTGAAGTGAACAGTTGCTATTATATAATATGGAATAAAGTTTGACATGAATAACAATATTCATCCCTAATGCCTCTGAGGCTGACTGTGAGCTGACAAAATGTGCAGCAATTCCACAGCAAATTTAGGACTAATACAGGGTCACCTTATCTCCTATCTTAGGTCGTGCATAATTATGCTATAACGTTGGATTACAGCTGTTTCAATGTCACAGTTTTGCTAAAAAATGACTTATTTATCATATTCAATTTTAGTTACATGAGTACTTATGTACAGTCAAATTTGATTGTGAATAAAGGTAAGAAAATGACATTCATCCAAAATATAACTACGCATGTTCAGCAGCATTTTTTACACATAAAATGTAGATGTTGGACATGACTTACAATAATGGCCCCTATGAGAGCCAGGAGTTGCGGTCGTACAAATTCCCAGAGGACAGCCCAGCTAAATTCAGGCACCTTCTCTTTTGCTTGGACCTCAGCCGGAACGTTATTGTTGAAATCAGCCTGGCAATGAGCTACCCCACCCAACAGTCGTGCAGTGATGGTTAATGCTGCCGGCCCCACCAGCAACGTCAGGGCCACTTTCGGGGATTTGGGGTGCCGCTGGGCGGCCAGTCTCAGAATTTTCTGGGTTTGACCCCACAGTCGTATGACTGTGCTGTCTGTGTAGCATTTGGTCGGAACCCTGGTCCACGGAACTGAGTGCTGTCCAGATCTGCTTCAGGAAAATACAAGTTCATCTCAGCATGCAGGTAACAGCTCTGGCAATACGACATTCAAAGTGTAGCAGAGTTATACTTTCAATTCAGGCCATAAAGTGAAAAAAACCCCACCAATTCTGCGATCACCCTATGAGATTAATAATTTTAAAAAAGGACATTCAATATAGGGCTTTATGACATGAACAAAAATAGTATTGTGATTATATTGCTACATATCGTGATTACAATGCCTTTCAATATATTAAACAGCCCATGGCACTTTCTGGAATTAATTAAAGGCTTAAAGTATGTAAACATGGTTAAAATTTCAAAATGTACATTCACTCCCTCTTCCATACAGTTTGTTTTCAAATGATATTTGTAATGCCACAAAACCAACACATTCACATGCGTCTTATTCAGTCTACAGCAGTTTAGTCCTGCCAATTCACCCTGAGGTTCTAAGGAGTACCTTTTGAATGAAGAGAAATGAGACCACTTAAATATACACTAAATGGACAAAAGTATTGGGATGCCTGACCATTACACTAACAGGGACTTTAAGGACATTGCATTCAAATATAAAGACTATAACATGGAGTTGATCCCCCCTTTGCAGTGATAACAGCTTCCACTCCATGTCGAACTCATCCAATCATGTCTTTTTAGACTTTGCTTAGTGCCCTGAGGTACAGTCATGCTGAAACAGAAAGTGATCTTCCTCAAACTGTGTCCACAAAGTTGGATGCATGGCGTTGTACAAGACGTCTTGGCATGCTGAAGTATTAAGATTAAGCCCTTCACTAGAAGTAAAGGGGCACCTGAATTCAGAGGTGTGTCCTAATACTTTTTGTCCATATAGTATGTGGTGGAAACATAGGCCACAGAATTTGTCAGGACACAATTTTTCCCTGCATTCTCAGTAGCACTGGGAGAAAGTAGGGGATTAACGTTCTGGTGTCCTGTTTTCTACACTGGGACAGAGAAACTGAGTGAGTCTAGGGTTAAGTCACTATAGTAGATGAAGGGTAGGTCTGAGACACACCCTTTACCGTCACACTCAACAAACGGAGAAATGGCTAAAAATGGATTGAACTGTGACAACCCTGTCGCTAGTGTGTACGTACGTGTACACACACACACACACACACACACACACACACACACTCACTCACTCACTCACTCACTCACTCGTACCGGCAGTGCTGCAGCAGCTCTCTTGACTTCGTGAGTCTGTATGGTGGTCGCAGGAGTCTATCCGGGCCGGGGGCCAGTCGGCTGCAGCGCACCCAGTGAAACATAGCTCCTCTGAGGTTCACACGCGACACACCAAAATATTGTAGACTGAAACACATTCAGTTCAGAGAGGGGACAAGGATTTCCATGTACAACGCCATTTTTAAACAACACAAGCAGCCATGTGCTTCTGCCACCTGTCAGCATTACTGCCATCCACAGGACTGACGGTCTAAAGGCACATGTTCATAATACTGTATA
>JBBJLS010057340.1:0-13087 GCA_037577275.1 Bryconaethiops microstoma
GCTTCCTCAAAAAACTCCAGCAGATTTGTTAAACAGGATCTACCTCTCCTAAATCCATGCTGGCTATCGCTCAAAATATTATTTGAGTCCAGGTAATCTACCATTTGTACAGTAAGCTGGTTGCATAAGTGTTCACCCCTTACAGTGCCTCGCAAGAGTATTCACCCCCCTTGGCATTCTCTCTATTTTGTTCCCTTACGACCTGGAATTTAAATGGATTTTCAGTTTCATTCTAAGTGACGGCCCGTCTACCAAAACTCACAGACCGGGAAAGGAAGGCATTAATCAGAGCAGCAACCAAGAGGCCAAAGATAACCCTGAAGGAGCTGGGCGGCTATACTGCAGAGATGGGAGTAACTGTCCATAGGACCACTGTAAGCCACACACTGCACAGAGCTGGGCTTCATGGAAGAGGGGGCAAGAAAAAGCCTGCCTGCCAGGCTTGGAGAGTCCCCAAACATGTGGAAGAAGGTGCTGTGGTCAGATGAGACTAAAATAAAACTTTTTGGCCATTAAGGACGACGCCATGTCCTGCGCAAACCTAACACATCATGCTGAGAACACCATCCCCACAGTGAAGCACGGTGGGGGCAGAATCATGCTGTGGGGTTGTTTTTCATCGACAGGGACTGGGAAACTGGTTACAACTGAAGGAAAGATGGATGGAAAGAAGGAAACCTGTTTGAGTCTTCCCGAGATCTGAGACTGTGACGGAGGCCCAGCAAGACAATAAACCCTAAACACACTGCTAAAGCTAAAGCGATGCTAAAGCGATGTGGTTTAAAGAGAAACAGGTAAATATCCTGGAACAGCCCAGCCAGAGCCCAGACCTAGATCCAACTGAAAATCTGTAAGGTGACCTGGAGAGGGCTGTGCACAGGAGATGCCCTCACAATTTGACAGATTTAGAGCGCTTTTGCAAGGAGGAGAGGGCAAATATTGCCAAGTCAAGATATGGCATCCTGACAGACTCCTACCCAAGAAGACTGAATGTTGTAATTAAACCAAAAGGTGATGCAACAAAGTATTAATTTATGGGGTGAACACTTATGCAACCGGTTTACTGTAAATATTTTATCCAGTTGATTTTTTCCAATAGCCTAACTATTTATAGGATCTATACCCTACGTACAGAATCTATAGCAACTATACTGTTTACAGAATCTATATCTTAACTATTTACAGGATCTATTGCCTAACCGTTTACAGAAACTATAGCTGAACTATTTACAATGTTTACAGCTGTACCAGCGAAAGGTGTGACTGTTCATGTCCGGCAGGTAGCCCGTGTCCATAGCCAGCTCCTGGACGCCAGGGATGCCGCTGAGCCGATTCAGGATGCCATCAGAGAACCGGAGCTCATTTTCAGCTTGTCTGGGTGTTATGCTGGTACAGCCATTATCCCTCCACAGGAAACACTGTGTTCCCGATGTACAGGTAGTGGTGGGATTACTGCATCCAAATGGGCACGCACAGGGGTGACGGTCCCATAGCCAGCTGTGGTGATGAGGCTACATGCCGGGCTGGCACCGCATACACAGGAGTGGGGGGCAGGCGAAGCTGTTCTGGAGGAGGACTCCTAGATGAGGCCACTCATGGAGACTGGGGAGGAGACATGGACGCAGCTGGAGATGGGCAGTCCATGAAGATGGAGTCCATGAAGAGAGATGGAGGCGGAGAAGACTGAAACGAAGACGGGACTGGAGACGGAAATAAAAATGACAAGGACGAGAAGACGGAGGCTGGTGAGCACGGTGGAGACGGTGATGGAGTCTTGCCATCAATCCGACTCAGAGCCACACGCGTGGCCATCTTCAGTTTCGGGTCGTCCGTCGCGACGTCCCTATGCGGCGAGGTGAAGGGGTTCCCGCCGCATACCAGCCTCCTCAGGTTCTTGGTGTAGCGCCCCTTCCGTGCTTTCGGCTTCCCGCCTAGTCCCTCCAGGCCTCAGTGTAGAACTCCCACGGCCTTCATCCTGGACAGGAGCAGATGATGCAGCAGCAGACCTGGTCCAGGGATGAGACGCATGACCGCGGCGGCATTTCCTCCGACGGACAGCCTTTCCTGCAGTGCTTGTTCCTGTTGGGTGATATAGACGGGGGCACATTTAGCTTTACTGAATCCTATATTGTCACTGTACAATGAAACTCCCCAATCTGTGCTACATTATATATATAGAACTACAGTAAATAAGAATCAAATAATGAATACAATAAAATAATTAATGTAAAATGAAACACAATATAATACAAATACCGAATATAGGTGAAATTGTGTTCAATTGATGGCCCTTAGTGACAGATACTACAGATATGATTTCTGTGAAAGCAACCCCCTTCAGCTGCCTGACTTTTAAAACGCAAACAACGACCTTACTAGACAGATTGACTGAGTTCACTGCATTATAAAGTAAGCATGTATAGTCAGGAGCACTGTATGTCTACTGCTTCCATTGTAAGAAATTGCTGTATTTAGTTAAGGGTGAACCTTTATAAAGTTCCGATGCTTCGCAAATAATATTATTATTAATGAGATTATAATAGTTATTTATTTGAATAGGGGCAGCATGGTGGTGCAGTGGTTAGCACTGTTGCCTCACAATTCTCGGACCAAGATTCAAGTTTTTGTCTGGGTCCCATTTATGCGAAGCTTGCATATTCTCCCCGTGACGTTGTGGGGTTTCCCCTGGGTGCTCCAGTTTCCCCCCCACACTGATTGGAGTTACCAAAATTTGCCTATAGGTGTGCATGTGTGAGTGACTGGTGTGCAAAATTCACTTCTCACCTCCCCCAACCTTACTCTCCCCCCACACCATGTTCCCATGCCTTGGAATAGGACAACCCTGAATAGGACAAGCAGCTTCAGAAAATGCCCTTTCATAACAACACACGTGAACTAATGTTGTCACCGTGTTACTTAAATGCTCATTTATTTCACATGAGCAAATCACTTTCCATATTAATTCACAGGCATGTGTTGCAATGTACTGTTAACAATCAGGGAAGGGCTGGTTATTGTGAATCTGTATGTATACTTTAAAATCCTAACATACCTTAACAGCTTTAATATACATTAATAATAATCTACTATGCTTGTCCATTCACTTGCCCACGAACCTGAATAGGAGCAGCGGTGTCGGAAAGTGGACGGACGGATGGATTCGCTTGTCCGTCAATGAGTGTTCTCTGCCTTGCTTCCCACATGTCCGGATGGTGCCCAGGGTAGCCTGAGTAGAAATAAAATATTCTCTTCAAATACAAATTAAAATTCCAGCTGGAAAATTCTACAATGGTGGCGTTAAATTATTTCCAGAGAATTACACAGAGCCAATACAAGAACCCCATATCAGGGTATTTTAGGGAAAAATATACATACGGGCTTGCTATGACTCCAAGAGTTTTTGAAAATAAGTGACTTTTAATTAAACTTTTAGATGTCTTAGGGGCCCTGTATGACAAGATTTTTTGTCTGGGTCAAAACCACTAAGGGGTGCTCTGAAATTTAATGGTGAAACTGGGCATTTTGGTTGAAATGCTTACTAGTCACCATCACTTGTGGTGGCGCTGGTACTCCACCACTGCTATTTTTCCAGCTTGGAATTTGGGCATGGTTTGCCAAGCAATTATCTTGGATTTTTGCCCCTCACAATGAGCTGTAACAGTTACCATTTGGGAGAGCGTTCCTTGGAGGACCTCGTAGATTACGTCTTTGTCCCTGGCACTGCCATTTTAGTGCTTTGTCGCCATGTTCATGGACTTTCAGATGTCACTTTTGGACTAATTAGCGGATGAGCAAATTAACACTCATCTGCACATATGCAGATTTCCCTACACATTTGGGAGAACGTTTCTTGGAATGGTAGATCAACTCTTTGGAATGGAGGCCATTGGTCGTGAAACGTCACACACGCGTTCTGATGCAGAGTGTGCCCACTGATTTTCAGGCCACTGTCTCTACGGCACACAGAGTAATCGACTGGCAAATGATAGGCCTGTCCCAATCACCTTACATTAGTGAATAATAGTTTTTCTTTGATATTGATATCAAAGCAAAGTCTACAGTATCTCTGTGGCTGACAATGCAGTTATCGTGTGGTTCAGGTTGACAAGGTACCTCGCCAGGTTATCAACTGCCTCCCACCCTGGAACACCCCTGGCATCACATCGGCTATCCTGAAAGATGAACAACCAAAGCACTTTTCAGGCAATTCATAGACACTTTACACAAGTCTATAGACATGGAACATAAACATACAAATGGCAGCTGTAACAGCAATAATAAGTGGACAAATATAATTTCCTGTAGAATTTCAATGACGAGAGGATGAAGTGGTCAGATTACCTGAGATGATGCTGAATCACCATGGTGAAAAGGACTGCAAATGGCTGAAGTGCTCAATTCA
This sequence comes from Bryconaethiops microstoma, assembly GCA_037577275.1. Lineage (NCBI taxonomy): Eukaryota > Metazoa > Chordata > Actinopteri > Characiformes > Alestidae > Bryconaethiops > Bryconaethiops microstoma. The sequence continues at coordinate 4,403 of JBBJLS010057340.1, forward strand.
TCTTCAAATTGGGGGGCCTCAGGTGGACCCCTACGTGACTCCCCCGCGAAGTTATCCGCTAATTGACTCTAATATAAAATTCACCCACTGGAGCCTTTCATCTTAGAAAACGTGCTGGCCCGACATGAAGGAGGCATAATTTCAATGAACATGTATGGGAGGACTCTCTTGGGAAAACTTCTAGTTTCGGAAAAACTTTGAACCGCCCCCCCACGCGCCTCCCACGCGATGCTATCCGCTAATTGATCTGACTGAAAAGTGCAAGAATATCAGCAAGATATTGCAGTCTGCCACCACTCTCAAATGAAATGTGTTTTTTTCTACATGAAGGTGTCATAATTTCAATGGACATGTATGGAAGGGATTAAAGAGCAGACTGTCTAGTCTCAGGAACACTTTGAAACATCCTCTCACGCCACTCCTACTTGGAGTCGTGGACTGTCAAATGACAGGTGGGGTGCCTCCATTCACATAACATTGCCTACATGGGCAAGTTCAAGAGGTCACTGCGGGCTCTAGGTGAGGGCCACGCTCATGAAACTCGGCACACTCGTTCGGCCCCATGTCTAGTTTGTCCCAGCGAAATTTCAGACCTCTAGCTCGTGCGGCTCAGGCGCGGCGCCCCCGTGTGTTGTTCGAGGCCTTCACTCTGTCTGCGCTTGAAATGGGGATTGATGTTTTTTCCCTGCAATGCCCTCTCAATGGACGACAATCTTGACATCAGGTTAAAGGGCAGACTGTCTAGTTTCAGGGACACTTTGAACCATCTTCCTATCACGCTTCTACCTGGAGTTATGGACTGTCAGGTGACAGGTGGGGTGCCTCCATTCACTTGACATTGCCTACATGGGCAAGTTCAAAAGGTCACTGCGGGCTCTAGGTGAGGGCCACGCTCACGTGACTCGGCACACTCGTTCGGCCCCATGTCTAGTTTGTCCCTGCGAAATTTCAGACCTCTAGCTCGTGCGGCTCAGGCGCGGCGCCCCCGTGTGTTGTTCGAGGCCTTGACTCTGTCTGCGCTTGAAATGGGGATCGATGTTATTTTCCTGCAATGCCCTCTCAATGGACAATCTTGACATCCCGTTAAAGGGCAGACTGTCTAGTTTCAGGGACACTTTGAAACGCCTCCCTACGTCGTTCGCAGGCAAAGTTACGGCCTGACAAACACAGTGGGGGTGCCTCCATTGACTTAACATTGCCGAGGTCCCTGACTTTGAGGGCCAATAAAAACGTTTGTGTAAGTCACACGTCCATGTGACTTCGTACGTGTGCTCGTCGATGTCCCAACTGTGCGTGGCAGAAGATCCAGGCCGCTCGGTCACGTGGCCTAGGGCCCAGGTACCTTTAAGTGGTTTGCCGCCCACTGCTTGGGGCCATGCCGCTGAATTTCCAGCATGTGATTTCCCTCCATACACTACTCGACCGTGCCAAATCTCACACTTCTAGCTCACACGGGTCGGCTGTGAGACCACCCGACACTAAAGGGTTAATGACTCCCGCCCCGCTTGGGCCACGCCCCTGAAATTCGGCGGAGTGATGCAGGCCGCCCTCCCCCATCAGCGCTCCGAATTTCAGCCCTCTAGCCCCAACCTGACCGGAGTTATGACCTTTTTTCAAGAGCGACCGCTCCGACGTCTTTCTAGGGTTGGGCATGGGGTTGAGGGTCTAAGACCTTACCTGCATTTTTTGGCAGAGTGAGGACATGTCACGCAATTATGCAAATTTCAGACGAAAGGGGGCATAATTTTAACGGACATGTATGACGGGACTTTAAGCCACGGATGCCTAGAATCGGGGAAACTTTGAACCGTCCCCCTACGTGACTCCCCCGCGAAGTTATCCGCTAATTGACTCTAATATGAAATTCACCCACTGGAGCCTTTCATCTTGGAAAACGTGCTGGCCCGACATGAAGGAGGCATAATTTCAATGGACATGTATGGAAGGACTCTCTTGGGAAAAATTCTAGTTTCGGAAAAACTTTGAACCGCCCCCCCACGCGCCTCCCACGCGATGCTATCCGCTAATTGATCTGACTGAAAAGTGCAAGAATATCAGCAAGATATTGCAGTCTGCCACCACTCTCAAATGAAATGTGTTTTTTTCTACATGAAGGTGTCATAATTTCAATGGACATGTATGGAAGGGATTAAAGAGCAGACTGTCTAGTCTCAGGAACACTTTGAAACATCCTCTCACGCCACTCCTACTTGGAGTCGTGGACTGTCAAATGACAGGTGGGGTGCCTCCATTCACATAACATTGCCTACATGGGCAAGTTCAAGAGGTCACTGCGGGCTCTAGGTGAGGGCCACGCTCATGAAACTCGGCACACTCGTTCGGCCCCATGTCTAGTTTGTCCCAGCGAAATTTCAGACCTCTAGCTCGTGCGGCTCAGGCGCGGCGCCCCCGTGTGTTGTTCGAGGCCTTCACTCTGTCTGCGCTTGAAATGGGGATTGATGTTTTTTCCCTGCAATGCCCTCTCAATGGACGACAATCTTGACATCAGGTTAAAGGGCAGACTGTCTAGTTTCAGGGACACTTTGAACCATCTTCCTATCACGCTTCTACCTGGAGTTATGGACTGTCAGGTGACAGGTGGGGTGCCTCCATTCACTTGACATTGCCTACATGGGCAAGTTCAAAAGGTCACTGCGGGCTCTAGGTGAGGGCCACGCTCACGTGACTCGGCACACTCGTTCGGCCCCATGTCTAGTTTGTCCCTGCGAAATTTCAGACCTCTAGCTCGTGCGGCTCAGGCGCGGCGCCCCCGTGTGTTGTTCGAGGCCTTGACTCTGTCTGCGCTTGAAATGGGGATCGATGTTATTTTCCTGCAATGCCCTCTCAATGGACAATCTTGACATCCCGTTAAAGGGCAGACTGTCTAGTTTCAGGGACACTTTGAAACGCCTCCCTACGTCGTTCGCAGGCAAAGTTACGGCCTGACAAACACAGTGGGGGTGCCTCCATTGACTTAACATTGCCGAGGTCCCTGACTTTGAGGGCCAATAAAAACGTTTGTGTAAGTCACACGTCCATGTGACTTCGTACGTGTGCTCGTCGATGTCCCAACTGTGCGTGGTAGAAGATCCAGGCCGCTCGGTCACGTGGCCTAGGGCCCAGGTACCCTCCTCTATCAGCGCTCCGAATTTCAGCCCTCTAGCCTCAACCTGACCGGAGTTATGACCTTTTTTCTACCCTGGAACATCCCTGGCATCACATCGACTACAACCAAAGCACTTTTCAGGCAATTCATAGACACTTTACATAAGTCTTTCAACACATTACCTGAGAGGATGTGCTAGGTCCACAAGAGGAAAAGTGCTCTTCTTCCTGGACTCAGAGGACTGTTACAGACACTGCTTTCTTCACAACTTGTCTCCTGTAAATCTGTAAAAGAGAAACATTTATGAAAAACAATATGCAATGCAATTTTATTTATATAGCGCATTATCACAACATTACATTGTCTCAATGCGCTTTACATTCCTGCCACGTAAAGACCCCCCCAGTGAGTAAGCCAAAGGCGACGGTGGCAAGGAAAAACTCCCTAGAAGGAAGAAACCTTGAGAGGAACCAGACCCAAAGGGGGAGCCCCTCCTCCAGGGGCTGAATATCATTATCATTAGAATATAAAATTCCCTCTGTAACAAATCATTGGTCTATAGACATGGAACATAAACACACAAATGGCAGCTGTAACAGCAATAATAAGTGATAGCATGGACAAATATAACTTCCTGCAGAATTTCAATGACAAGAGGATCAAGTGGTCAGACCACCTGAGATGATGCTGAACCACCATGGTGAAAAAGAACTGCAAATGGCTGAAGTGCTCAAATCTTCTTCAAATTGGGGGGCCTCAGGTGGACTCCTACTGACAATGTCAATCACTTATCGTGACATCAAGACACTCTTCCTCTTGAACTTCAATCTGCAGGTCGGGCTGAATGATGCCAAGTTCACTGTGCTGCTGTGGAGCCAGCAGGTCTCCTCTGTCAGACTGAGCAAGTAAATACTCCACTGCAATACGCTCACCTGCCATAAAGAAGCATTAAAAAAGGGAAAAAAAGAAAAAAAAAAAACACAAACAAATGTATTTTGAATTAGAGAAACAGACATTTACCAAAATGATTGATAAAACACATAAAAGATTATCTCTTAAATGTCTTATCCGTAATAGTTCCAAGAAAAATAGATGTCTCTTTCTTACCAGTGGGTCTCCCAGGGGGAATAAATTCAGGCAAGAGTGCATGACCGAGGACTCTGTTGATGAGTGCATTTATACTGGACATCGGGTGGACATCAAACAGTTTGGTGTGTGATTCATCACTCTGGCTCACAGCTTCATGGGCTCTATTCATGTTCCATCTGGACCCACCCTCAAGAATGTACATCTGAGTGTGCATAGCATTACATCTCCATCCTTTAAAAACAAAATGATGCTTAAGATTATTGAAATATTGGTTGTATTTCTTAAATGATGATTTCTATTAAGTCACACAAACTTGACACTCAGTTGAAATAATGTTCTTATGAATATAATTTAATGGCAGACATGTAAAGGATATAAATCCTGTCAAAGAGATACAATTTCTACTCACCTGGGATAAAGGTGCACTGGTGGCGATGAAAACTTTCCAGAGACGACGATCCTCTGCCACATCTCAAGACGTCCAGGACCTCGTCTCCTTTTTGCAGCCCTGAACCAAGTTTGGTGTATATACACCTGCTGGGTCTTGGATGCATGGCAAGTGCTTCTGTTGCACCTCCCACACTTGTGTCATGCTCTCAGGGTTGATCAAGCGTAAACCTGAAGTGTCAGTTAGATCCCACATGGATTTCAACAATTCTTGGATCAGGCTCCGGGTTCTCTCAACCCCACGATTTCTCCTTCTGCAATGCTTGGCCAGTTCACTGGTGGTGATACTGGCCAGAACTTGTGCTTCTGTAGGAGCAAGACCAGCATGCTTTTTCTTCAGCTCGGACCCGTTTGCATCCTTGAGACAACCGATGTCATCCTCGTCCCACTCAAAAATACAACTAGACAACTTTGAACAGAAAACGGCGTTCTGTTGTGAGACCAGTGGTGAATCGTCTCATAAAGTGGAAAATATCCAGTCTCACTCTGGTCTTCCGTAGCCGCAACCAGACAAGAACTGGGGGCACATCTGTGCAAATGAACATGGCCTGTATGAATTCTGTTGCTACAGTGATTTAGACGACATCTACATTTCCAAGGCATGATATGACAATTGTAACATAATACAGGTAACACCTGTGGGCAAGCTATCATACAGAAAAAAGTAACACCTTCTAACAACTTGAATTTGCAGTGTCACCTTGATATGCTTTGAAAATATGTTAAAGCAATACAGTAAAATAACCATGTTTCTAAGTCTTGTTAATTTAGCACCTGTAACAAATACTACATGACTATAAAAACATTTTACAGGTCACACACCCGTCTCGCTGCAGCAATCTCTGTCAACATAGATGACATCTGGCTCTGGCTCCCCCGCGTCCTGATAACGCTTAACAATGCCTTGGCACAAGTCATCTAGGCCAGCTCCCTCACCACTGGTTAATACACAGTTCAGTACTTGGCCACATTCATTACTGACGTCTGTCATCCACGTAGCTGTGTCTGCAATGCCACCAGCGAGCTTCTTTGTGATCTTTACAAAAATAAATCAGTATAACATAATCAATATCACACTCTGTCACGCCGGCGACGGGATGAACGACCCATAACTGCAGCTGCAGGGATGAAGCCCTTCCAAGGGGCGTTTATTGAGGAATACACGGGGAAACACAGGAGCCAACACAACAGCGAGCGTACACAAGCATCGACGAGAACCGACAGGGGAGACTGGACTCAGACTGACTAAAATAGGGCAGAACATCAGGGAGTAAACACAGGGCAGGTGTGCGGGCTAACAAGCACAACGAGGGACAGGTGTGGCGAATCAAGCCCCGCCTGAGGGCAAAACAGGGGAAAAGGCACGAAGGGGCGGGGCTGAGCACGACAGCTTCATACACATTTTAGCCAGGAAATTTTCCTGACTTTTCATGACTGGCCAGAAAATAACCATGACTATATATTTGCTGAAACGTCAGTCTACATCATACATAAGACTAAAAATCTGTGTAAAACTCTACCCATAGTGAAAGATTACCTGACGTGAACAGGAAGTGACATCACATCATGCCCCGAATTGAATGCATTTAATACAATATATTTTTTCAGAATTGATTTTAAACTAATCACATATTACTATGCTTTGTTATAAAATTCCACGACTTTTCCAAAAACTGGAATTCCAGTTCCAGTTCCAACTTTTTCATTTTTTTTTTCTTTCAAAACATATGAACCTTAAAAATATGTCAAAATTAAGTATGATCACCTACCTTATGGTATCCACATGTACAGAGGATTTTCCTCCCAAAGATGTCACACTCTCGGACTTGGTGGTTGTATATATACACGCCACCAAAACGTTCCCGTTCTTTTCTCCCGCAGTTCGTATTGTTTGTGCATAATTTATCATCGGGGCGACCTTCAAGGGCCGGGATGGAGGACTTATATATTCACTGATGTATTCATTGTTGGACTCTGGCTTGCTCCCAACAAGCCCTCACTCTGAGCGAGCATGCTCAGTCTTTCATTTTCTGTAATGTTAGCATGCCCAGGGGGGTTGGGCAGCCAGTTGACCTTGGACCCCCAGAGGTTTTTTTTCTCCCTGCTTGGGAGTTTTTGGTTCCTCTCCTCCGTTGTCAATTGGCCTTTTCTGTCTTTTCTCTCTGTTCTGTCTTCTTTAATTCTATGTATTTTATCAATGTCTATCAATGTATTTTACACCCATGTAAAGCGCCCTGGGACAACCCTGCTGTGAAGGGCGCTACATAAAAATAAACTGAATTGAATCATCCAAATACGGATAAAACATGATAAGCCACACAATGCCCCCCTGATAAATGTGCTGCCCCGCCTCGTCGCTCGCATATGCATGATATGCTTCTATGTTCAATCATGCGTTTCAACAAATGCAGGCAGCCAGGCGCTCTTGAATCACACACAGCGCGACACCGCCACGGCCCGCGGGGGGCTGGCTGGGTGCGGGGGCTCATCCTGAGACTCAGCGCGGCTTTTGCTTTCGGTGCTACCCCAAGGTTTTCAGGGGCCCCATGTGGCCCCCCCGATGAAACATTTCTGTTAAGACTCAAAAGCGTCTTACAAGCGGGTCTCTTTAAGCGGACTTCTGGATTCTGGAAACGCGTACACTGAAAATGTCCATAACACGCCCGGAAAGTAATAAAAAAATATTCTTAAAATTCATAAATGTCCATGTATCCAAATGCTTGTACATACCGCTTTTACTCTTGCCACTAAATATTTGTATTCGTATAGTTGTTAGGAAATGTTTAGCAGGTACGACCGTATGCACGACAGCCATATTGCTTGAAGTAAGGTGTATATGAGGCTTTTTTCCGCTTAAAAGCTATTTGCAGCCTCATTCCATATGTACTTTATACACCATACCGCTACTCGGCCACGCCAAAGCAATACACAAGCGGCACAAGCGGCGTCCAATACGGTACGTCGAAGATGATTCAAATTTGCATAATTCCCAACAGGCCACACTAAGGAGTACTACAAGATGTAAAAGCGACAAGTGAAGATAGTGTTAAACATAAACAGGGTAATAATACGATTACATTTGACTTCCCCTGCAAGCTCAAAGCGGATGGGTTCTCCCTGTGAGTCCGGTTGCAGCCAAGGTTAGTATCCGCCCAACCGTCGGTGGAATGGTATTCCTCCTAAGAGCCTATATAAGAGACATGGTCTGACCGTTATATCGTGCTCGCTTCGCCTGCACATATACTGTCGTTGTGAACGACGATACAGAAAAGATTTAACCCCTGTGGGTCAGGGAGGGTGGAAAGGGGTGGGCCAGAGTTGGCCCGAATCGAGTGGTTTTTCTTGCCTTGTCCTATTTTATTAGCCAGTATTATCTAGATACTTTTTTTTATTGCAAAGAGTCATCCATTCATTTAATTGTACTTCAGTTGCAATAATGAACTCTGTTACTTTATATATATCTTAAATATCACCTTCTAACCTGATATTTAACACCTGATCATTTTCACCTTATAACACCATTGCCGTGTAGTTTTTTATTATGGCGTGGCAGCAATACGCTTCTCTAGGCACCCATACAATGGCCCTCTGAAAAATCTGAAAATGATCCAACAAAAACTTCAGTCATTGCTAGAACAATTTCTGCCTTGGACTTCCAGATCTCGGTTTTGGAATGTGACTCCACATAGAAAATTAACAGTCAATTGCATACATGCTCCTTACCCTATCCATTCGGGAGAACGCTTCTTGGAATCATGTATTTGGTATCACTGTGCCACCTGGTGGACAAAACGGCATGACAAAACGATCTTGAATGTGGCAGTAACAGATTCCAAGCGGCCATTGACTGAGCAATGCAAAGGATGGAAAGGGATTGTTTCCTTGGAATTCCTTCCAAGGTCCCTATTCCGGCCCATTATGAAAGTTCCACAAAAATGAGCAAAATCCCCACCCCTAATTATTTCAACTCAGGTTACCGTCCATGGTCCTGAAATCTCAACTCGATGGGCTGGTGCTGAATGAAGAGGACAGCTGGCCAATGT
>JBBJLS010057351.1:0-13087 GCA_037577275.1 Bryconaethiops microstoma
TTTGTGAATTACTGCTTTATTTTTTTATTCACATTTTCCACCCTGTCCCAACTTTTTCTGATTTGGGGTTGTATATTTGTGTGTGTGTGTGTGTGTGTGTGTGTGTGTGTGTGTGTGTGTGTGTGTGTGTGTGTGTGTAAAATAAATGATTGGTGTCCAAAACACAAGTATCTCAAAACAGGTACCAAAATTGAAACTTTTCAGCAGTCAAAATATTACATATGTATACTTTGACTAATAATAATTTAAGGAGCCTGTAGCTGTAAAAACATTTACAGACTCCAATATCTTGCCAGGAATCAATTCAGAGACCTTGACAAATTACATTAAATTTTATAACCAACAGAAGCACACTGGCCATATTAAAATGAGTCAGCATGTTGACTTGCTTTCTGTGAGCTACCATGTGATTACATTATTATCTTACATTGCTATTCATGTGGGGGTTTTGTTAGAAAAAATACAAATCTACACATTTTTGGATTTGTTAGATCACACTTTTACATAAAATAACAAATGCAAAAATAGTACTGAAAGCCAATTGTTTTAGACCACTCGGGACTGTAAATAATGATTTGTTTCTAATAGAGTGACCGTATAGTTTTATTGTTTTAATTCATAGCTTCAAATAGTGATTTCAGCAATAACAGTGGTCCCACACTGCTGAAGCTGAGAAAAAGCAACACTGGATAGTCCTACTGAATCATCACCTTTGGCGTACAGTTTGATGAGGCAAGCAAGAAAGTGTGTGTGTTGGGGCGTGGGGGAGTGATGTTTGTGCTGCAAAAGCGGAAAAGAGGCCAGAAAACGTATGAAACATGATCACACAAAATACAAAATGTGTTTACCATAGGGTTATACTGTTTGTGTTTTTGAAAAAAAAAAACAGTCACAAACATTACTCTCTGTCAATTATTCCAAACACAGTAGGAATTAGAAGTAAGTGGCTAATAATGTAGAGAGCTCTCATAGTCTCCAGTATTACTCACTGTGAAAAATATCTCATACAAAGCCAGAAAGTGTAGACTCAACAAGCATACAGCTCAGCAGAACTCAAAGGTTTCAATTTCTAACTGCACCCGGTGTATTGTCATCAGTCAACAAAACATGATGCCAATGAAGCCTAACTTTAACTCTTTCTTCTATTTTATGCTACTCATCAGTGCACAGGAAATATATTTTATTGTTAGAGAGGTGAAAAGATGGTTTAGCCAAACATCTAAATCACAATTATGTCCCTTACCACAAATATAGCCAATCAGCCAAGACATACAGTAGCTGTTGTTGAAAGTGGGCTTCTTTAGCTTTGTACTGCAACCACAAGGCTAAATTAGCTAACAAGTAATTGAAGGTTATGACTAGCTATTAGCACTGTGCTAACTGGATCACCCCACACTTGTCTTAAATCACAAAGAGTTGTAAAGTAATTTCCAAAAGATTTGCTTATGTGGTTTCTAGCACACTTATGACATGCAGTCTGTTAAAATGGACACAATTAGGATACTATATCCACTGCTATGCTACATGCTTTTGTTCTGCACTACATACTTTTGTCATTTTGACAGAATACAGTATGTCAGAATCCTCAAAAGCAAATCTATTTGAGATCACTGGGTTTGAGGTTTGAGACTCATTATGCAAGATACTAAGAGCTGACATAAGTTCTTATGTGCCAGTTTCTTAGATGTAGATGAACTTTGATCTTGGATTGTATTTCAGCATCAATGAAGAGTTACCATTAAGTCAAGACTTAATGTGGAACTGGGAGACCGTATATCCAGACACATGCTTATTGAATTTAAAAATCATGTTTTTTGTTTAATTGGGAGTTTGTAACCCCTGTACTTCAGTTACAGTCTATACTTTTGTAGGATGGTCAGAACATTTCTGTGTGCATTTGATTGCATTCAGCGAAGGGCAGTTGTGAGGTCAGATACTGAAGATTGATTATGGATCACAAACACAACTCCAGGTCAGGTACAGAGCATGGTGGGCTTCATATCCCTCTAGCTAAGTCTTATCCTTGGGCTTGGTGACCAAATGCAGCTGCTTCAAAACTTTCCATTCTAATGCCAATGTTTTTCAGTGGAAATTACACGGGTATGGTTCAGTACAAAAGAAAAGAAGCCGACATCAACTCTATAACTTAATCATACCAGTTGTTCCTCTATTTATGACTAGTCTGATGGCTAATTGCATACAGCCTCACTATATACAAGAATGGGCAGGACAAGTGCACTTTTCTCTATGAATACCTCCTTCACCCTGTTCCCTTTATTCAACCAGGACCTATTTGGATGATAATGTTAAGCAGCCTAAATACAAGGACATATACATACACACACACACACACACACACACACACACACACACACACACACACAAACAAACGTGCACCCGTTCCCATAATGCTACGAAGGTCACTCAGCAGCTTTACAAAGCCATTAGCATTCAGAGAACACCCACTCCAAACAAAAACACAGACATAGCCAGCCCCCAAACCCCCCCCAATCAGCCCGCTTTATTCCTTCAGGAGGCTCCACTTCAACTTTGCAACCCCAACAGGGTTGAGGGTGGAGTGGACAGGATTGTTAGGGAGGGGGCAGCATCTCATGGACAGGGATGATCAGAAATGTGAGTTAACAGTGGAAAATGGAACAAAAACTCCCAAAACAACAGCTGTGAAGGGATTAGGATCGTGATTCAAAGTATTCTGAGACTGCTTGCTATTTCCACACTCTTTATTCGCATGCCTATTTAGTCATAGTGAGTTAGGGAATGGGTGTTTTTCCATAGCACTAAGAAACAGAACTTTTGGGATGAGAATACTTGAACTGTGCACGGTTTGCTTCAGCATTGAAGGTTCAAGTGTTTTTACCATATGGTGCCTACTCAAGCTACCAACAGGGCCAATTCCTTCCCAACAGCTTTGGTACTGGACTGGTGACCTCTCTGGTGTGTTTCTCTGCCTTTTACCCTATGGGTGCTGGGACTGGCTCCACAGTCTCACAGCAAGTGAGTGGGAATGTTGATGATGTAACTGGCAGAAAACTGGCAGCTGGCAGAAAACAGAAAGGGGATGAAGAAGAAGGGTCTCTTACATCAAGATGCCAATGATGTGTAACTGGAGAGACAGGGACATTCTTGATCATTCTAGACAAACTGATCACCACTGATCACCACTGGGACCCCAGGTCTCCACCTTCCTGGATCTGCTAATCACTGGGGCCCTGTGCCAAAACCTTAACTCGTGCTCTTCCCCCATCCAAAAGCAACTGCTGTTTAAAGCTCCAATGGAGATTGTTGTTCCTGTTGTTATGGATTAGCTACTCTCAGCTCTCTTCCAACAAAATCTACCTCTATTGACTCTCAACTGTATCAACTCTGTTAGCTGCAGATGGCCAAGCTGTAATTAAGTTAATTCGTGAAGGCCTTCTCCTGTTAGTTATCCCTGAAGAGAATCTCTTTCTCTTTCTCTCTGAGGTGACCAGAGAAGGATGGGTTCCCCTATTGAGTCTTGGTTCTTCAGAAGGTTTCCTCCTCCAGCTTGGGGAGGTTTTCTTCATCTCTATCACCTTTGGCTTGCTCACTTGGAGATCGAATCTGGACTCTATAAAGCTGCTTTGTGACAACTTTGGTTGTAAACAGCGCTATATAAATAAAATTGAAATAGAAATTGAATTTCTGTTGCTAATAGCCATCATGAAAATTGGCGTGGAAATTAATGTAAAATATATAATCAGCATGGTTAGCGGCACTAGGGTGATTTGTGTGCAGGTTTGGTTAGCCAAGGAGCTAACATAGCTTTTAGCAACCTGGTTAACTCATCTGTGGCATACAGTAAAACCACAAAAGCAAAGATAATTACAGTGACAAATATTTCCACTTATTTTTTGAGCGTTTTGATTATTTAGTGAAGCTGTTTGAAACCTTTTTTAGCCCTGTATTGACCAAAAATTAGTTTGATTTAAAAAATTTTAAAAAACATTAAATTGCTGGTCACAGTGTTCATTATGCTTGCAACAGAGTAGAAAATAACCCAAAACCAGAGCTGTAAACCCTAGTCTCAACTTCTGCAACCCAAAGATCAACTTTGTCCTCTTATCCTCATGTATCCCAGTACCCAACAAGGACAAACTGTCCATGTTTTCATGTGTTCATCGTCCTGAGGGGATGAGATGAATACACACACACACAAACCCCATAAGGGAAATCTGACCTTATTTTCTTTTTACTCCCTGTCCTACGGCTGGACAGTGGCCAAAATGTGTAGCATGTGAAACCTTCTGCATTATCCCCATCTCTCCATCTCTGCTCTTCTTTCCTCCTCTCTCCATTCCATCTTGTCTGTTAATGTTCAGTCTAACTGGGTCATAACATGGGATGGCACCTGCTAACTGCTGCTGAACCACTTTCTCACTGTCTCTTGCTTTCCCTCCACCACACACACACACACACACAGACAAACACACACACACACACACACACACACACACACACACACGAGTGGCTAAACGCAGCATTACATAATCTGTTGTCAGGCAGATTGAAGCACAATCCAGACACCCGGACCACAAGTGACAGAATGGGTCATATATGAAGGGTGGTCAGAAGCATCCTGACTCAAAACAATACAGACCGCAGAGGCTTTGTATTCTCCTGCGCCGAAATGACAGCGGCCACTTTGCCTCATGTCACTAGTTCACCAGTAGAGGGCATCTGAATCATCAACGTAGAGACAAAAAAGGTCCATCCCAGTGTGACAAAACCTATGCAAGAATTTTCAGTTTTCTTAACATGATTATAAAAAAGGAAGCAAAAGCACCCACCCAAAGGGCCATATCTACAACTTCTAGTGTTTTATGTGTTTTAAAAGGCCCATATAATGGAAAAAGGAAATTTTATCTCTTTTTTGAGTTTTTTCCACTTCCCAGTCCATACAGTCTATATATAGAAACAAAGCCTCAAAAACAGCTGATTTTGAATGATCTATTTTGTTATGTCACAAAAACATTTAAATATCTCTGCCTATTAAGCCTACTTCCATTTAGTTCTGCCCAAAAGAAGCAAAACCACAACCCTCTCCCCAAACACTCCCACCCTGAAAAGGCCATAATTACAATGACTTAACTTTTCAGAGAAATCTTATCTGGCCTATATCGTGGAAAACCAATTTTTCATTGTTTTTTCAGGTAAAACATCTTTTATTCACTTCCCAGTCCATACAGTCCATTTACAGAAATAAAGGTGCAAAAAGAGTGCATTTTTAGTTCTTTGTTTTTTGTGATGTCAGAAAAGCCAATGCATTTATGTATCTCAATCTACTGGGTCTACATAAGTGTAGCTCCACCCAATCCCATGGAAGTTTTAGAAAGGGTTTTTGACCCAGGGTACTGAGAAATTATTTTTCTTCAGATTTTAATTTTACAGGCTGTTGACTTCAACTCTCCTTTTTTAGAACACTTTTAGAAAGATGTTTCAGGTTCAGTCTAGTTCAAGAGATATGATACGATATGATATGACTTTCACTCTTGTGCTCTTACCATCTCCACTTGCTTGGGGTCTAGCTGGATAGGCACAGCCGAAGGCATGGAAAACTGGATCTTCCTCCTCTCTTTCATCTCTCCTTCCATTGTGATTAACGGGAAGACCTGAAAGCAGACGGCCGGCCAAGATGTGACAAGTCTCGTCCTCTGTCTCTCCTTCCAGCCTGGTGAGTTTAATTATGCACAGTGGCTCTTGTGCTCTCTCTTTGGGTGAGTGGAGGGGTTAGGATCTTCTCTCCTTCCCTTTTTCTCCCACAGTCTCTCTCTCTTTCACTCACTCACTGTCTCGCTGCCTGGCACTTAGACACGTCGTCTTGTTTTTCATCCTTGTGACCGCAGGCTTTCACAGTAATCCAGGGGAGCTGCTTCTCCATGAGTGGAGAGAACAAACTGTGGGAGGAGGGATCAGAGGAGGGAGGGGGTGGGGAGATAGAAGGGGAGAGAGAGAGAGAGAGAGAGAGAGAGAGATATTTCTGTTAGTGTGCCACATTAAACTGATGGCACTCTAAATTAAATGTAATCTTGTCTAGAATTGGTACACTTTCCGTGCTTGTATTCATGTTTTTTTTCTTTCTGTGTCTGAATGCCCTAAACATATTTACAATAGAAAAAATTGGAGTGAATGAGGTGAATGAATGAAGGAGTGAATGAGAAGTGAGTTTTTTAATTGCCTGAACATTTTAGTTCTTTACAGATTAACACATTCGTGTAATGTTCAGAAGACCAACCCAGTGCTCCATAACAGATACCATTGGTCTTTCATCTAGGGCAAAAGAAAAGGGGGTAAAATCTATACTGACATTTAAACTAAAATGTCAGCATATCACAAGGATGGGAAGACACACTACAGGGATATTCTCATTTATATCTCATTTAAAGCCAGCAGAAGTCAAAACTGACCATTATGTTCCTCGTCAAATTAAGAACCATTCATAGACCATTTAAAGAGCAAACTGCTGTGTTGGCCCTATTGATACCACAGTCATCTATGGCTGTCCAAAATGGTGTAATTGTTCTCTCCCTTCATAAAGTTGCCAAAAGGTTCTTTCAAAATGTTTTCAACTTTTCTAAAGAATTAAGAACCTCCATGTAATGTTATGGTCCTATAAGGAATTGTTAAATTGGTTACAAACCTTTACACTGAAGGTACTATGAAGGTTTAAGGGGTTTGCCACATGCACAAATCCTTATCAATCACATGTCAACAAGAGCATTCTTCTTTAGCATCACTATAAAGACTAACGGTGGGAAGGATGTATTGCCTTCCCTCTCTTCCCATCACTCCAACCTACAACCTCAAGGGATTTCTTGTTATTGACTTTATATTCAAACAAACACAGTGCATGATAGCAAGGTAATTGCTGAGTTTGTGGT
The DNA here is from genome assembly GCA_037577275.1 of Bryconaethiops microstoma. NCBI lineage: Eukaryota > Metazoa > Chordata > Actinopteri > Characiformes > Alestidae > Bryconaethiops > Bryconaethiops microstoma. The sequence continues at coordinate 6,921 of JBBJLS010057351.1, forward strand.
GTATTCTTATGAACAGAAAAGGCCGGGTGGAAAGAGGTGTTCGGTTTGTTGGACGATCAAGGTGTGGGGTCTGCATGTTCTCTCCATGTCTGTGTGGGTTGCCATCAGCAGGTCTCTTTGATGTACGTCAGGTGGATTGGAGATCCTAAGTTACCCATAGGTGTGAATGTGTTTGTCTGTGTGTCTGTCCTGCATTGTGATGGACTGGTGACCTGTTCAGGGTGTTTTTCCATCTTATACCCTATGAGTGCTTTATTTGGCCAGTTGAACAAACAACTGAATGAAGTGATAACACGCAATTCCACAAAATGAAACTTTCATTGCAGTGATGATTTAAACTAATAATATACGTTTTTTGGAAGGGTGGTTATAAAGCTTCCTTAAAATTGGCCTAACAATGCCCCTGACCCATAGTAAATATAAAATATACCGAGATTACAGTTGTTTCATTGTGAGAATCTTGTGAAAGTTCTAAAAAACCCACACGCTTCAAGGGGTTCAAAGAACACTTTATATACACACAGCTGCAGTGAGAAACAAGAAAACACTGGCTCGCAAGAATGCTGACTTCATGTTTTTGCTGTCGGAGATACCTGATCTGTGTTCTATGATGGAGAGAGGCAGGCAAGTCTTCTTGGTTCTTCCCCTTGTTGATTTAGCCCAAATGTCAAAACCAGCACTTTTGCAGAATTTTTACCTTTTAAAAACAACATCTTCATCATCTTCCCTGTTCTTGGAAATACAAATACTATACTTCCAGTCCACAATCCTCAGAAACAATAACAATTTGGCCTAATTATATTACATACTGTCTTTCTTTCAACTTTTGTAGGCATTGAGCTTCAGTGCAGAATACTGTGTCATGTGGTATTATGTGCTTTTTCATGACATCAAATAAACATGGGCAACCTTCATGCACATGAAAAAAGGGGCCCTGAAAAGAAGAAATTTTATATTTATCAGATTTTCTTTCATTGAAGATTTCAGGGACATTACTGGCACTCCACAATTATTGGCACTGCCTTCCTTTGTCAAAATAGCAACTCTTAGTTTTATAACATAATGTTAAATTAGGTGGTAGCACATATGTAAAAGCATATCAGATCATTCTTCCATACAGAATATCTCCAGAGTCTTTGGACCTCAATTATGGATTCTCTTCCTCAGGTTCTCTTCCCCAAGTCTCTTAGTGAGTTTAGGTCTAAAGGTCGGGATTGTCACTATAGACTTTGGACTCAATTGTTGCTGACAAATTCAAACTTTTTCCAGTTTTGGAACATTTTGATAGAAAATGTCCTGGTTTTTGAAGATCTCCATGATGCCTTATGTTCTAACAAGCCTCTGGAACTAAAACGTCACAGACCCACTAAACCTAATTTTGGGGATTAGATTCTTCTCTACATAACCTTTTTTTTTCAAGTCAGGTAGGTTTACTGTCATTTCAGCCTACTCAGTGCACAATGAAATGAAATGAAACAAAATTACTCCAAAATCACGGTGCAACACAAGAGCAAAAAGAACATGAGACTACATAAGTACAGACAGGACAAAAATACAGAGTGTGCAAAGAGAGCAAGAAAGAATGTGCGAGAAAAACACAAGAGCAACAAAACAAAAGTTCAAGACAACATTCACTACAAAACCAAATGCCTTAATTTTACCCCTTAAAATTACCTTCATTTTGACCTTAATTTCCCATACAGTGCACAGATTAAGGCTGATTAAGGGGTAAAAGTACTTACTTTTTCAAATCCGCCCCTTAAATAATAGAACCTCCTGAATTAACATGATTCTAATAGGTAGCATTATTTAGATATAATTTAACTGTGGGGTCATCATTTTATCAACATTTACTTTGCCCCAAAGTGATAATTTAAGCTTTCTCCATTTATTTAGTTTGGTTATCTGTAGTAGTAGGTCATAATTCAAGTTCATCATTTTGTCTAATTCAGTCAGCATTAAGAAGACCAAGGATCCAGCACATTTCTCTTTTTCAGATTAGTAACATTAAACTTTCATTAGAGGTATCTGGAAGTGATCAATTTATAAATTCTGAACAAACTTTATTTAGTACAGGAGGGATGTCTATATACTTTTTATAATACTATTTTATGAAGCCACCCCCTCCTAGTGACTTACCAGTTTTCCCACCTTTTTCTTTTATTTTATCCACAGTTGCATTTGAGTGTTCGTTTTTCTTCTGATACAGGCCTTGGATGCTTCCTATTTTATCAACAGTACCGATGTTTTAAAGAAGAACCTTAAAATTATCAGCTAGTAAAGTATTGAAAGCTTCATCCTTTAATTATTGTTATTTATTCTCTGTCTGTCCATCCTCTTTCTATCTGTAAAAAACAAAAGTAAAAATAAGTAAAAAGTAAAATCCCTCTCACTTGGATACACCAATCTTCAAATATCAGCCAAACCTTTATCTTCCATCAATGTGTGATTGGACGCTCAATTGTTAGGAAGAGATTACTGTTTAAATCAGCTTTTATCCAGGAAGGTATCCAACACTTGGTTAAAATCCCCTGATTAAACGATCTACGTCACCAAGAGTTTTGTTAACCTCTTGAAGAAAAATGTTAGTCCTCCTTATTGGGTGCATAAATGTCACACAGTATTACCTTAACACCATTGATAAGTGATCCTTGTCACCCGCACCATACCTTCTACCATTCCAGTCTCTGGAATACTGAGCCTGGGCTCCATCCCCTCCGCTTTCACTCTTGATTGGTTTCTCCCTCATGAGGTTTACCTGTTTCTTATTACTCCGCGGTATATTAAAGCCAGCCGCAACCATTCACCATCATTCCAAATGCCGATTTCTCTCTGTATTAATCTCTGACTGATATTTTGCAAACAATTATCTCTGAGTTTATTCAGGTGTTTTGGTGTTTACCTAGACAAATTAAAGGTCCAAACCCTGAAAAACCAGTCAACATAAAACTGTATTTGGTGAAATACTCCTACGAGTGCATCAATTTAACACACTGAGAACATGACAGTTCTGTACTAACTGTTCTTCCTCTATGTCCTTAAACTCACTGAGCAGAACAGTTATTTTCTTACTGATAAAAATGGCACCACCATTTTGTTTGTTCGAAAAAAAGCAGTGAAAACTTGTCCCACCAATTCCCTTCTACATTTTATCTCCTCTTCTTCCTTTAGGAGTGTCTATTTAATAAATTATATATGTGCCCCTTTACATTTCAGAAATGACATTTTATTTTTCTTTTGATGGGATTCCTGCAGCCATTTATGCTCCACAACATAAATGGCAGAGCCATCTGCCATTGGACTCTGCCTTGAAGTATCTGGAGGATGCCATCTATAGCTTACAACTAACTAAAACTAATTTGGAATATTAACTAGGTTTAAATTATGGAGAGGTTAACAGAAATTATAACGATTTATAAAAAATCTTCCAATACGTTCTGCATGGCAGAATCACTCATCCACTGCCAGCCTGTAGTCTTGCTGGTGTTCAGATGAGAGGGTTAATACTGCAAGAAGTACTGGATGGGTGAAGACCAGTTATGCATGTTTACAGTTCCTTGTAGTTCTTGATGGACCTAGGTATGTTTCTCTATGACTTCCATATTCTTCGGTTGAGCCACACTGAAACTACACTATATGAACAAAATTATTGGGATACATCTGTTTTTAGGGTTTGGGCTAGGTCCCCTACATCCAGTGAAGGTAATCTTAACGCTTCAGCATACCAAGACATTTTGGACAACACCAATTTTGTGGACACAAGACAAGGTTGGATGAGTCTGGTGTGGAAGAACTTGAATGGGCACACATTCTTACAGAAACAGAGTGGAAGCTGTTACAGCTGCAAAGGGGAAACCAACTCCACATTAGAGTCTATGTATTTGAATGCAATATCATTAAAGTCCCTGTTGGTGTAATACTTTTGCGTCCTAATACTTTTGTCCATATAGCGTATGTGTTCTGAGAGTTAAAAACCTGGGGTACCTCCTGCAATGGTGTCTTAGTGACCTGGCAGGGAATACTTGGAAAATGTGCCCCTATATTCTAACAGATTTGAATACAACCATATAAACCATTGAAAGGGAGAAGATATAAAATCCTCAGTATCTCTAGATAGGTGAGATCAGTGACAAAAAATCAGACACTTTATTTATTTTTTGGATACAGGATATGGTGGAGATTTGCTTTAAAATATAGAATATATGTACAATACGGGTCACCCCATCTCCAAAACATCGGGTCTTGTGGGATGTTCCTGGTATGCAGTGGTTAGTTCCTGCCAAAAGTGGTCCATGGAAGGACAACTGGTAACAAAGGCTTGGCCTCCAAATTCCTCGGATTTTAATCCAGTCAAGCATGTGTGGGATGGCTATATATACAGTATCATGTACTTTATACTCACCATTGTACCTCTTTCCACTTTATGACCTCCAGCTACCTTATATGTCCACTATAGGCATACAGTTACAGACTGTAGCCCACCTGTTGCTGCAGAAGTTATCCACTCCCATCCACCCCATTCATCACTGGTGAGTTTCTGACTACAGGACTTTCATTGTCCAGATGATATTTGACTAGTGGACCATTCTCAGCATGGTGGTGACGTCAGGATGGTAGTGTGTAGCACTGGTACGAGGCACAGCAGTACCCACTGCAGTATTTTTACACATCACTGTCACTGCTGGGTTGAGAGCAATCTGCACCCCCCACCCCCACCCCCCCAAAAAATAAAAGAAAATCCAGCCAAGAGCTGCTTTTTCCTCCTCTAGGCTCTGAGCCCCTAGGTTGGCAGAAACTCTGCACTAACAGATGGGCTACATTCTCTAACTGTGCACCAGCAAAGTGGAGTTAAAGAGGGGTTTCTAATAAAGTGACAAGTGGGTCCATATCAGTAGCTAGCATCTAGAGTTTACTGAAATTTAATTTCTAAGGAATGTGCAATTAAAGCTCCGGAGTAGTGCATCTGTCTAAGATTGCCATTTCGATTTCCAGTTAAGTGTGAAGTGTCCATTTGTCACACCACAGCACGACATGACACAGCACACAGTGTGAGTACCACGAAATTGTTCTCTGCATTTAACCCATTCATCCAAGCCAAGCAGTGGGCAGCCAGAGCGCGGGGAGCAGTGTGTGGGGATGATACCGTGCTGAAGGGTACCTCAATGGTGCCACAAGCAGTCTTGGGATTTGAACCCATGACCTTCTACGGACAACTTTCTAACCACCAGGCCACCAGCTGCCCCAAGACATAAGACTTGCTTCTGCCCTATTACATAGCTGGTGGATTAGGTCAGACTGACCAGCTCAACACAGAAACCGCACAATCTCAGGCACCTAACATATAAGGCATCCTGCCAATAATTTTGATGTTTGTATTGTATTGTGTATTTGGAACTATAGTGGTAGCTTAATGTAATGTCACAGCTCTGCCACCAGATAGCGCACTAGAATCAAGTTTCATTGACACAACAACCATCAGAAACAGCTCAGAGAAGCAGCATTTCGTGGCAGCTGTTCATCTGGCCAGGACACAATGACTCACAGGGTGCTTTTGAGGACGAGCCTGCTGGACATCCTGCTGGAGAGTAAAATCTGTAACACATTTATGTATATCAGTCCGGCTGAAATGTTAGAAATCAGAATAATTTTTATTTGTTATGGATGGGAAATTGATTTGCATAGACTGAACACATCAGGTAATAAAGTGCAGTGAGACCAGAATGGAACCGTGGATAAAAATTAGCAAAATAGGAGCATTTCCTTAAGAGACATGTCTACATATGTTAATTGTAATACAGTCATTAGTATATAATTATATTATATTTAAACATATAGTATATGGCAGTAATTACAGTGCAATTATTACTGTTACTTTATGTTTCTGTTTTGTTACTATATTACTATGTTTATAATAAACATAGTAATATAGTAACAAAAATAAGTAATAGACTGATATTAAAATTAAAGCATAGTAATATGATAGTAATTACACAGTAATTACAATTTTTAGTATGTTTCAATTTTACTATGCAATTACTACTGCATTGCTGTATGTATTAAAACATAGCGTGACAATGTAACAATTGTACAGTAATTACTTCGTTATTCTGTTTCTTTTTAACATGCAATAAAATAGTAGTAATTATTGTCAAACTAGTATATATATG
>JBBJLS010057382.1:0-13085 GCA_037577275.1 Bryconaethiops microstoma
GTGGGTGCTGAGGATTCCCTGTTAACTCTTACAAACTGATAGCAGTCGGTCAGGTATGATCTAAACCAGGATAAGGCAGTACCAGTGATTCCGACAAGGTTTTCTAGTCTGTCTAGTAAAATAGCATGGTCAATCGCGTCGAATGCCGCATGCCGCATATTGTCACGTTTGTGACGCCTCTGCCATGCCCCCAACGGTCAAACTCACCATAGTTCTGAGCTGGGGAGTTCCCTGTCACGTCACCACCCTGTCTTCGTCATGGTGTGTCCTGGCATGTGAGGCATGTGCATTGCTGGATGACGCACCTGACTCCTTTCAGCCCTCCTGCTAATGAGTACCTGATCAGTTTCCCTCATGTTTCCAGGTGTCTTGTGAGAAGTCCACGATCAAGGTTAAGTGTTTGTCTCAAGTCATTGGTCCTTGTGTTTATGTCTCTTCAGTTCAAAGACCCAGCCGGTCCAGAAGACAGTGTGTGGTCACCAGCATGCGTTCCCTAGCGGCTGGTCATGTGTCACCGAGCTCAATAGGGCAGGCGTGAGATGAAACTATCTAGTGGAGGTATTGACTTGGCTGTGTATGTTCTTTCCTAGACTAACCAGCAAGGTTGAAGCACCCGTAGGCTGGATCCACCCCTGGCCTCGAACCCTAATGTTCCTTGCGGCTCCTGTAGTGGAGCGATTTAATTATTGGGGCTGTGTCAGTGGGAGGGAAGGTCCGTTCGTAGGCGAATGGGTCCCTTCATGTGATTCTGAGAGAGAGAATCTTCATGTGTTTTGTTTTGCAAAATTCCTTGCGATTCAGTGAGTGTATACCTGCCTGTTTGCCATTAAAATCTGTTTGAGTTCCGTTAGCTTCTGCATTTGTATCCTCCTTACCGGAGCTGACGTGACAAATATATAATTATTTAAATAAATGTTCTCAAAATAAGGTAGTATTGCATAATATTCTTAATGGAATTTTTCTTTTGAAATGAAAATACAGTCCATGTCTAGGCTAGGATCCCACCACTTAATGACGTTTAAAAAATGCTAGTTGCAATTTTTTGTACTGCTGCACTCTACAGTAAAGCAGCTAGAAAGGGTTTCTCATAATGATGCCACAGAAGAACCGTTTTTGGTTCTGTAAACAACTTTGAGAAACCGATTGACTCACTTTTACTAAGCGACCAAAATAGTACTGCTGATACTGTTTATGAAGGTTTATCATAAAATATTATTATCACATATTATTAAATATAGTCATGTCATAGATTGTACAAACTGCTGAAAGTCCAAATGTCTTTTGTCAGTCAATCATCCACTGGATTATAAGTGCACTTTAGCCAAGAGGGTAGCCAATCATGTTTACCCCACCACTTCTGGAATTGTGAAGCGAACCAATCAAAATGATTCAATCAAAATGAACATATTCAGGCCTAACTTTTGAACCGAATTTGTGAAAACATTTCTTGAAATGAGAATTCAAAAACCTTGGGCATTTCTGAGAAGTCTTGAGAGGCATTATGGTAGAAATAATATAATTACCTATGAGAGGGTGTGCCATAGAAATATAAAAACCAGAAGATTGTCTGGCTGTACTCTTTTATTGACGATATCCTGTCTTAGGTTTTTGGCCTTTAAAGAGCTGTATAAATCAGGCCAAATCATTTGCCCCTTTCTGTTCCTTAAATAGTATAAGAGGTGTGGTTGTGGAGCTGGGCTCCTGATGATGACTGGAGGCTACCAAACCATCTGTGATCTCCAACTGTAATAACTGGCAACCGAGGGTTGGCTGTGGTCTCCACCTGGGCTCATGCAGATGGATGTGCTGTCACTCCGGTGGATAGAGCAGCTGTTTCAGATAAATCTCCCTTGTACCACTATGTCGTAATCTGCTCTACCTAATCTGTTTCACCCTTTTTACTACGTGTGCTCTTTCCCAGCCAATGACAGGGCATGATTTAAGAACATTCAAGGACAAGTGACAGTTTGATGCACTGAGACAGCAGGTATCAGTGAACAAATCCCAGTGCGTAGAATATAGGGTGTTACAGAAAAACGTAATGTCGTAAAAAAAAGAGTTTTATTTCAAAACAGTAGATTTACACTCTGTGTTTTTTAACAGTGGGACTGATAGTTCTGTTTTCAACTAAATGCAGCACAGATGCAGAATAAATACAGAATAAAAGCCCCAGGCAGAAAGCTAATTCTGGTCGCACTGTGAGTCACTGATCATTTGGTGCATCTTTAAGATTTATAGGTGTCTGTGAGGTAATAAGGACATTAAGATTTTATGACCCTGTGATATGTTACTTTACAAATACCTGGATTAACAGCAGTTTTATGCTAAATTTTAGTTTTTGGCAGGAAAGCAGTGCAAAATCTAATTCCTTCAGTCAATATAGAAAGGGAGAGCTGAATATGGGAAGAAAGGTAAAGCATCAAAGGTACCCCATGCAAGAGAGACAACAGTAAAGTGCAGAACATTTTGACAGAGGATTTGTGAACCATTCATTTTATTTTTCCATTTTGTAATGTTAGTTGTTTTTGCACTCCACCCAGGGCGAGTCCCTGCCTTATGCCCTTTGACCCCAGGATAGGCTCAGGGTTTTGGTGTGGATAAAGTGGTTATAGAAATTAAGTGAGTGAGAGTGAGTAGTTGTTTTTGCTTATTTTTTATTACATAAAATAAAAATGTTTTGCCACTTTCTGCTGCTCTTACCTTTGTACTGTCCACTTTCTGCCGTAGCAATGCAAATTTCCCACTCGAGGAACTAATAAAGGTTTATCTTATCTTAAAACACTGGCATACCAGCATTTACTAACACCCCCTGGCACCTCACCCCTGGCAGTCCCAGCTGCCAGATTCCTGAGCCTGTGCTTCTCCCATTCTTACTGCCCTTTATGGTTTCTCCATGATCCTGATTATTTTCACCTGTACCTTGTCTTCCCCTCCTTCTTAAACCCAGCTTGACACAGAACTCACTATCCGTTCACCATTGTGCTTACCCGTGTTCCTAGCATTTCTGTCTTGTGTGTCTCCCTTAGCCCTGAGTATTCCCTCTGCTGTGTCTGGCTTGCTTTTCCACTCTTGGAGGACCAGCAAAATACTGAAGGTTCACTAGGAAATTGGATGTTTGGTACTGGCTTAATTTCAACTGACTTAGGACATTGTTCACACTGCCTATGGAAGTTAGTATACCACTCTGGCAGTTTGTTTTTGCATATCTTTTTTTCTATTTCCCACAATTTCTATTGATAATGACTCCTGCAAGTGCATCCTCATCCTCAACGGACCATCACTGATGCAGCAGGCGTTCAGCCGCCCCCAGATGATGCCCCATGGCCATCAATCAGCAATGGGAGAAGGTTATTATCATGTTAACCCCAGGTTCAGTAGTGCCTTCAACTACCTCTCCCTCCCTATTGCACACAGCCCACCCACACACTTTGTTAGAACTTCCTGTGGGTGTTTAATTTTCCTACGTTCCCGATATCCATGGAACAAAAGGTGTCGCCTATCCCTACCTGCATCTAAAGCATGGCCAATAATCCCTGGTTTAGCCAACAGTCCTGCATCCAGGGTCCCCCCATGGTGAGTTCGCAGCTGAACCCATACAGCTAGGTGCCTATCAGCTACCGGCCAAAGAATGAACGCGGCAGCAGGCCCAGGGACTTTGTGGGGAGGATGGATGCTGGTGCCGTGAGTGACAACTGAAATGAGGAAAAAGCCCCAAATGATGATTTATGTTCTAATTAGTTTGCTTTCCTGTAAAATTAACCAACTTGATTACACCTTTTGAGCTCCCAGGTCACCATTAATGCCCTAGATGGCAACCTGGCCAGCAACATCCGTGTCACCCAGGTCACCCTTCCTATCCAACTGTCTGTTCCCCCATACAACTCAGAACATTCACAGTTTTTTATCTTGCTGTACTTTTAACATTAACTAATTTTTGTCTTACCGTGGTTACAATGGCACAGCCCCGTAATATACTGAAAGACTGCAATGGTTGTGTTTTGGTCCCCTGTTGCTCCCATTCATGTTTCATGTTTCCTACACCCACATACACCACTATGGTGAAAAGCCCACATGCTTCTCTCCTGCTTAATATTCCCCTGATTATTTGTCACCGACTAAGGTTTTTAGTGCATCCAGGGGAACCTGTCTTCATCCTCGCCAGCCTTGGGACTGTGTTGTCGAGCTCCTAACTGGAGCTACAGCCCCTCTGTCATGTGTTTATCTATTGCAGGAGTCCTGCGCTAGTATCAGTCATCCAGCTAGTAATAGTACCAGCCTGCTAACAGAGTGGGATGATGTCAGCAATGCAACTGATCTCACATGATGTGCAGAGGACCCTGAAGCAGATGAGTATCAGGAAAGCTCCTGGACCAGATGAGTCCTGAGGAGCAGCACTGACCACCTTACTAATATATATATTCAATATAAATCGAATTCTGGGGACGAAAAGTGCCGTTTAAAACCTTAATCTTTCATTTCTGAAGTAGTTCAAATTTAATTTTGTATGTTTTGGGTCATTGTCTGTAGTTTCCAAACTCTTTTCTTCTTCATTTTCTTCAGTGACTATTAGACATTATTTCCAGATTTTTTTAAATATTTAATATACTTCTTACGTTTTCCCCCAAAACATTTCCAGTGGTGCTCCCATGAAAGTATAATAGACCAAGCTTCTATTATGCTCAACAGATTTGTTGAAATACATAGAAAGTTATTTACAAATATTATTGTGATTGTAGCTAGACTAGTGATTGTAGCTAAAGAGGTCAGTTTTGTTTCATCACCACATGAGTCCAGATTACCTCAGTTTATAATTACAAAAGACCAAGTGTTGTGTTGCATACTTCAGATGTTGATTTTAGTTAAAGCTATAGTTAAATTTATTCCTCAATTTAAGTAATATTTGATAATCCAAGATACATTTGTATGAGGTTGCTCTTTAAATTTTAAGATTAAGGGTCTTATGACCCTTGGACAATGTTTTTACAGCAACTCTGCACAGTGGGCTAATACATCTTGGAGGTCTTTGGTAGTGATGTGGGGGTTTTGCTTAGCAGGCCTGATCAACCAACAAGCAGATCTTGCCTCACTTCTCCATAACATTAATTTCTAGATTTAGTACAGAAGAAATTGCTAGTAGGAAGTGTAAAGATATATTTTATATGATTCTCTTGTTTTTTAAATTAAATGCTCACATGCGAGAATTATCTATCTATCGATCTATCTACAAAAAATAAATAACCAGTAAAAAAGAATTTAAAATACATTTTGTCCATTGTCCTATTTGATATATAAAATATTATTTAATCTATCAGTTTATAGTTCAGTCCTAAGTTACATATTTTTCATTTTGAAGAAAAACAGTCTCCCAACAACACACACATCCCACAATCACTTTTATGAAATGTATTAGAAAATTCAGCTCAGGTTGTGCAGATTGTAATTGTCTAAGTAATTTGAACTGAATAAATGAATTGTTTTTTTGAAGCAATATTTCCATATTGAGGTATTCTTATTTCCCTGAAATGTAGGGTTCTCAGCAGTTATGTAAATACCCATCACATCTCACAGGTGGTGGTGTAAATAGTCTTCAGTGGGAGTTTTATAAGCTAACGCTTGAGGAACTCACTTTTTTTTCCATTAATGCTTAGTGAAGTAGAGAACAGTGACAGTGATAGTGGTGAGGGTCACAGTACAAAAGCATTTGCATAGCCTACAACTGATCTCAGTTCTATGCTTGTTCCAAAGATATTAACAAAGGCCTGGGATTGAAAAGTAAAATGTTCTGCATAATGAGAGTGGAGCTGTAGCACTTTGTAGCTGTGCATGGTTAGAGGAGAGATACACGGAGAATCAAACCTGGAATACTAAAGTACATCTGAGGTCTAGTTGATATTATTCATGGGATGTGGTGTACTTGAGTAAATATGCATAGGTTTTTACCTGCTTTTTAAAACGTATGCTGTGAGAAGGATCTCCACTTATGAGAGTGAAATTATATTACATAATAAAGGAATCCTTTCAGTATAAATGCTGTATGTCAGCTCACACTGTAGGAAATCTTGTTCTAAAAAGAAAGTGTAGGTGTCACGTCTGCACAACCTGTACCCCATGTCCAATGCTCCAGTTCACAAGCCTACTGAGGGGGAAGTGTCCCATCACGACCCCCTCGTCCTTGTGCTGGTTTGTATATGTCTAGCAACTCACCTGCACAGAGTGAGCCTCCATGCTCAGCTCTGATTGCGATGATAGGCGCCCGCTCATTTAGCTCATTTAGTTAGTTCATTTAGTCTTTCCGTTTGTGTTGATCGGTTTGAATTAACTCCCTGTTTAGTTAGATTATATCTATGTTCTCGTTGGTCTGTCTGTGTGTTCCCCTCTGTACTTAAGCCAACTGTTTCCAGCAGTCTGGTCTGCGATCTCCCTCATACACACCCTCATCTGTGTTGGCCAGCGGCTCTTCTGAAAGTCTCTCTGGGATCTTGCTCTTGTACTGACCTCTTTCCTTTGCAGGTCTTGACCAGTGGACTTTGATTGTGCTCTCTCGCTTCCCCTTTGTTCTTCTAGTGCTGACTAGTGAGGCAGATAGACCTCTCAACTCGTTGTGGCTGTCGCCACAGCTTTCGTGCTCTCTTCGTGACTCCTGGTTGGGAGTAAAACGCATCAGGTTCGTCCTTATTGCGGAGCGATGTCTTCGCATTCTAGACTGAGTGTTACCTTCTGTCCCAAGTCGAGAGCTAGTGAGAGACCTTAAGAGCGAGAGTGAAAGGACTGTCCTCTGTTTGTTTTCCACACACTTGTGTTGCCAAAGAACTGTTTACTCTTCATTTCGAATTAAAGCGTTTTGTTCTTCTAGTACTCCTACTTCTGTGTCCTCCTTCCTCGGGTCCCACATGACGGTAGGAAAATATATGAACTATTGTTTGCCTAATTGACTATCTATGGTAATGGCGTTTAAAAAAGACAACTTAATAGGATGCCTAAACTTGTAACTTTCATTGTCTGAAATGTCACTAAGAAACGGATGTTAAAGAGAACTGTCAAAGTCAAGCTCTAGAAGATCTGCTCATATTGTCACATCTAGTGCGGAGAAGGATTTAAAAGAACTTTATTATCAAAAGAATGAAAAACAGGAGGCTACACAAAAACTAAAACTCGGAGCAAGAAGCACAGGGCAAACCAAACACCAAAGCAAAATGAACAAAGCAGAAACACCCTCTGAAAACCACAGGATAACGATAAAAGAGCAAAAAATACCAAAGGCAAGGGAAACTGAGCAAAAACATTAAAAACCAACAAAACTAGACTGAGCACATGGGCTATTTATACTAAGTAAAAAAAATGAAAAACACCTGGGCTGGGGAGGAGACAGGAACAAGACACAGGTGAACAGGATAACAAGGGGTTTAGGCTGAGGCGGGGCTAAGACCGAAACAACACATAAATGCCATGAAACAGGGAAAAGACGAGCAGAATTTTACACATATACTGGTCAGGTATGCGAAGCAAAACCCACACATCATTGTTGTTCACCTACAGAATGATCTGGTCTCACAGGAATAGCACTGGCCTAGTGTACAGTGTTGCTGACCTTACAGGACAAGGTCATTAGAAGGTAAAGAAGCCTTCAAACACTGCCACAGGCAAGAAGAAAGGTTCAGAGGCTTACTAAACACCATCTGCTTAATGCTATCAAATCCCAAAAGCTAAGTTCCCAAAGTCAGTCAGTTAGCTTGCAAGGAGAAATGTTTGAAGGTTATGATTTAAACCAGTGGGGGTTTCTTTATACTTACTGAAGGGGTTCCCAAACATGTGCACATGCCACATTTTTGGGTGTCCAAGCAATAATGGTGCCAAACATTAAAATTATTCTGTCAAACTCTTCACAAGAGTCTACATAAAAAGTAATCAAAAAATAACTGACATTTATTAACATGTCCAGTAAATGCAGCTTAATCCTTCTGGCTGAGAGCATTATTACTTAAATGGCTGAAACCTGCAGTTCATACAAAATTGAAGGCTAATGCATTAGCTGATTTTGAGCTAGAATAAGCCAGTTTGTAAATGCTAATCAATGCTGCCTCATGACAATTATTAATTATACTTGAAAATTGTTGATTTCAACAGCTAAAACTATGAATGCTAAGCAGAGTGGGGCAGCAATCACAATGGATAAGACATCTGCTCTGCATGTAAGAAACTAGGGTTTCAATTCCTGGCCCAAGCAAGAGTGATACTCCTTGAAGCAAGAGTCCGAATGTCAAAACAAGGAATACTTTTAAACAATATGGCCATTGAATACTTGTGTTTCCAAGCTGGAGTTCAGTTTTAACACATGCTTACAGCTTGTAAATACGCTCAATTCTCAGGAAACCTAATATGCTTATGATTTTAAAATAGTCTAAGTTTGATGCAAACAAGTCCGTGGGGGGGGGTGCTATAAGATGCAAATACCTGTTTCCCAGCCACTATATGTCCAATTAAGCTGAGACCTTTTGAGCTACTGTATATGAAAGCTGTTAAGGCTGACCGAAAAATTCCAATAAATAAGGCAATTAAAGTCAAATGAGAATTTGACAGGTTTAAAATTGGTTATATAATTTTATTAGTATATGGAATTTTATTAGTATATGCTATCTTGGACCAGTGGAAGCAATCACAGATCTTTTTCAGTGAGTTCTGGTAGCTCATTTAGTCTTTGATGAAGCTCCTCTCCTTTACAACCTGCTGAGAGAAAGCAGCTGAAAGGGCAGTTAGAGGAGGATCCCCACCTTCGGTGCTGGGGCAAAGCAGCAGCATGGGGAGCTCCAAGACCATGGGCCACTCTCAACCCTGCCCTGTGAGCCTTACCCTTGCTCACCCTAAGTGTGTGGGGTGTTGTCTTGTCCCAACAAATAAATGGTGCACCCTGCCAGTCATGGTTTGGCCCTGCAGGGTGGGGCACGGCACTCCAGGTGCTGGACAATATCACTTGGGCCATGCTGGTGGGCAGGCAAGTCTTAGTGGAGGGATCCAGCATCTTCACTATTAAAGTTTGTAATCCTGGGGCTCAATTCTGCAAATGGGAATGATTACCTCCAGTGATGCTGCCACTGGGGTCCCCTTTTATACCCTGCAATCTCCTCGTTGATGGTGAGTAGATCATTACTGGCAGATAGAACTTATCTGTCCCTGCACCAGTCAACTGCGCTGTCCAAGGTGGAGTTGCTGAAGTGCCATGCAGGTGGTAGGCAGGTACAAGGCTGTCTATTCAGCCACCTGACGTATATACAGTGCTCAAAAAGTTTAAGAACACTTTTTTCAGAATGTAGCAGCATCAATTAAACTACTAGGATATTGATCTGGTCAGTGAAGTTTTCACTAGTTTTCACATGGCTAAAATCAGTGTCACTACTGGTAGCATGAGGCAATACCTGGACCCTACAGAGGTTGCACAGATGGTCCAATTCCTCCAAGAAGGTTTGATGTCTCCCAGCACAGTCTGAAGATCATGGAGGAGATTCCAGAAGACAGATAGTTACTCCAGGAGAGCTGGACAGGGCCGTAGAAGGTCCTAAACTCATCAGCATGAATGGTATCTGCTCCTTTGTGCAAGAAGGAACAGGATAAGCACTGCTAGAGCCCTACAAAATGACCTCCAGCAGGCCACAGGTGTGAATGTCTCTAACAAAACAATCAACAACAGACTTCATGAGGGTGTCCTGAGGGCCCGATGTCCTCTTGTGGGCCCTGTGCTCACTGCCCGGCACCAAGGCATTTGCCATAGAACACCAGAATTGGCAGGTCCGCCACTGGCACCCTGTACTTTTCACAGATGAGAGCACATGTGACAGACGTGAAAGGGTCCGGGGAAGGTGTGGAGAACTTCGTGCTGCCTGTAACATTGTTCAGCATGACCAGTTTGTTGGTGGGTTAGCGATGGTCTGGGGATACATACGCATGGATGAATGCACAGACCTCTGCAGACTAGACAACAGTACCCTCACTGCCCTTAGGTATCGGAGTGAAGTCCTTGGACCCATTGTCAGACCCTATGATGGTGCGGTGGGTCACGACAATGTCTGGCCTCATGTAGTGAGAGTATGTAGGTAGTTTCTGGAGGATGAAGGAATTGACACCATTGACTGGACCACACACTCGCCTGACCTAAATCCAACAGAACACCTCTGGGACATTATGTTTCGGTCCATCCGACACCACCTGATTGCACCTCAGACTGTCCAGGAGCTTAGTGATGCACTGCTCCTCATCTGGGAGGAGATCCCTGAGGACATAATCCGTTATCTCATTAGGAGCATGTGCCGATGTTGTCAGGCATGCATACCAGCATGTGGGGGCCAGCCAAACTACCATTTTGACTTGCTGCATTGAAATTTTGGTAAAATGGACTAACCTGCCGCATCATTTTTTTACTTAGATTTTTAGGGTGTCTTTGAATTCAGCTCTCTGTAGGTTGATTATTTTCATTTCCATCAAACAATGGGGCATCCTTTTGGTCCTAACACATTACTAAGTCTATCAGTATAGATATCCAGCAGGATAGTTTTTTTTCCCCTTTATATATATTTAGACAGAAATAACACTAAGATTCCATAAGAATAGATTTCAAATTGGTTAACACTGGCAAACACAAAATCAGTATTCTTGTGTTTTTTAAAGCAAATAAAAGCTTACTGCACCGATGAGAGAGAGAGAGAGAGAGAGAGAGAGAGAGAGAGAGATGCAATGTAGATGCATGTTGTGGATCTAGTTAGAGTCCATGCATGTATATGTATATGAGCTGTAAATCCTTTGGCCCAGACAAGACTGAGAGGCAGCACATTTAGGCTATTTCGTTGCACTAGTAGGAGAAGGATTGATCACCATAGAGACAGACAAACGGGTCAATCAAAGTTCAACCTTTTCTGCGTCTTACATCCTGTAAGAGGGGAGATATGGGCTTGAGTTACTCTTAGTTTCCTGGCAATCAAATTGGCTGGAAATGCTGCTCTGCTAAGCTGGCAACAGCCCTGCCCTTTGGCAGTAGAAGCATGCATCAAATACAAGTTTATTCGTTTTCAATGGGTAGGCCTATCTCAGCATAAATGAGATGCCCCAGAAAGGACTAAACACATCTCTCTAATAGCCATATCACTAGAGTATAGCCTTTACCTCAGTCAGTTAGAAATGTCTCACTACCTGAGGCGGTAATATGCAATAGTGCTAACAAGAAAACGCCATTTCAGGGCTTCCAGCCAAGTGTTTTGAATACAATTGCACAGCAGCAGTGAAGCCAACAAGTTTCCACTCCAGTCTGTTGGAAAATTGCAGCTGTATTTGCAGTGTTTAAGAAGGCTGAAATCAAGGCTAGTTTTGACAGAATCATCTACTCTCTGCACTGGAATGGTGCCACATGACAACAACCAGGCATTTCTCTACCAAGATATATTATCTTTGACAGTAAAAGCTCAGGAGTATTTTCCTGTCAAGGATTACCACCCTATCAATCACATGCACTTGCAAAGGCAAATTTAAAAAAATTAGTGAAGTGCTCCTTTACCCAGGCAATTCTTTAATAATAATAATATCAGATAATACTTCATAAAGGAAATGTTTAATTTCTGCATAGGTGAAATCCTGTCATTTGCATAGATTAAATTGCTTTTAGTTGTTTTCTTGGTCAACTTAGGCAGAGAGTAACCCTCTGGGCCCTCAGCGAATGCATAATTATTCAAAAAACTTTTATTCAAATTTGACATTATTTCATTATTAAGTTTTAGTTTGAAAAAAAATCACTGACTGTCCCAGATAAATCACTGACTGTTAATACGAGTGGCAGCATAACCAGGGTATTTCTGTTAGATGGTAAACAGCAGCAGCAAAACATATTGCATATGGAATGTTTCTTGTGTGACAGTAATGCAGAAATAGAGATGCCTCTGGATTTTAAACCAAGATTTTTTCTCCCATGTGAGATGGTTATAAATTTACTGTAGTAAAATTACTTTACTCTGCCCCCCATGTAAAATTAAACCTGTCAGAATAGGAGGTTTATATACAAGTGTATATATTGAATATCATGCATAATATTTATAAGGACATTTTCTGTATAATTTATAGTGAACAGTTGTTTTGACGCCCATGCAAATTTCCTAAAACAACTTTATGATTTTATCCGAATATTGGAGATAAAATCAGACAAATGCATACATACAAGAAAAATGCCAAATATTATATACAGTGACCAGGTAAAGATAATCCAATATTCACATTCAGTGGCTGAAAGCACAGTATACAAGCATCCACAATATACAAGTGGGAGGATAGGAAGCTGAAGATGAGACCAACTTAGACTGTGATGAGACCAAATTAGAGTTTTCTGATAAAATTTCAAAATTCTGGGTGTGTCTTAAGCCTACCGTTGTACATACTTAAGAAATATTCTTACAGCGAAATATGGTGGTGGCAGTCATCAGCAAGGAAACTTGAAGGCAGAATTGGATTATGGGAAAACTACAAAACATCTGAAATAAACTGTTCTTTCAGGCTTAACAATGATCTTAAGTGCAAAGCCAGAGTAAAACTGGAATGGATCAAAAACAGAAAGGCGAATGAGGCGAATCTTTTTCATATTGAAGTTCTATGGCAATTTGAAAACGGCTGTCCACAAGCATCATCCTGTTAACAGGTGTTTTTAACATTAAATGAACTGATTTTTTAAATAAAATGACCTGGTTATAGGGGAACATTAGTGTCTGGTTGGATGTATTTGAGGATATATTACAAAGACTCCACCTTGACATAGAAGACTTTACCTTTCAAGGGTGCAGTAATTTAGGGGTCAGTCTATTTTGATAGAATGTTTATCTGAAAGAATCAGCTCCCCCTCAGCAGTGCCATAATGATGCTGATGTCCAACACTCAGCCTTTATTGAAGCCTCAAGGAAGCTCACTAGATAGTTTGCATTGCCACATTTGGCCAGTACTACTGTAAAGTAGGGTCAGTTATTCTCATTTTGGACTCCTGGACATAGATACAGTGGGGCAAAAAAGTATTTAGTCAGCCACCAATTGTGCAAGTTCTCCCACTTAAAAAGATGAGAGAGGCC
>JBBJLS010057402.1:0-13085 GCA_037577275.1 Bryconaethiops microstoma
GTGTGTGTGTGTGTGTGTGTGTGTGTGTGTGTGTGTGTGTGTGTGTGTGTGTGTGTGTGTGTGTGTGTGTGATGGATGTGTTGGGGACCGAGGGCCCATTACCATGACAACAGGTTCCGCAGGGTTTTGGAATAAAAGCCTTTTCACTCCAAGAGTCATTCAAAGGCTTTAAACCACCCCCCCTCCTCCAAAACTCAGGGTACTCTCCTCCTCTTTCTTTCTTCTATCCTCTTCACCCCATCTTCCCTCTCTCTCACTCTCTCCACCGTCATCCTCTTCTCCTCCCTCTCGTCCATCCGTCTTTCTTTTCTTCCTTTAACTCCTTCACTCTGTTTTCCTCTTTTCCCTTTTATGCTCCCCAATGGCCAATCTGTCAGCTTCTCTCTAATATAAACATAAATGAACTAACATCATTCACGATATACTGAATCGTTTCCTAAAGAACCACCAGACTTAATCAAATTAAGGTAAAATGTACATTTCATACAATTAATCATGATCGAATCGACTCGTGGTGAAATGTCTTAATTGTAAGTCTGGGTGTACTGATGTGAGGGGTGTATTTACTGGACGATAAAACACTCATGAACAACTCTCTGCATAAGAGCAACAGACAAACACTGTAAATGTACATGAGTTTTGCTGATGCTCACAATCATAGTTAAATGTAATCGACTAATGATTAAATATAAATTGTCCTGATGATCTGATTCATAATGGAATCGACTTATAGTGACAGTTTTCCTGATGATTTAAATCTTATAAACGACTTGAATCAAGTCAGTGAAAGTGAGACTTTTCCCGATGTGTGTGCACTGCAGTGTGTGATTTCTCATTATCGTTATAGCACTTAACATCACTCACACAATACCTGTGTGTGTGTGTGTGTGTGAGTGAGAGAGAGAGAGAGTTATTTGGGGACGAGCTGTGACAATGAAGGTTTGAAGTGACATTTATAGAAACTGAGGTGTGTGTGAGTGTTTGAGGTGTTAAAGAGGAGCCCATTACACCTGACGCGTGCACACACACACACACACACACAAATAACATCTGCATAAGTACTGAATAACAGTATTTATTAAGCAAGGGATGAGTGTTTATGAACATTTATGTCTGTAAATGTTCATAAATGTGTTTTCATAAATGTGTTTCATGATGTGTTTTATGAAGCTCTATTGACATAAAGGCCTTTATTACTAAAGTGAGAGACTCTCCTTTATAACACTCTTATAAAGCCTCTGCGTTATAAGCTCTGCTCCCTGTAAATGACACTTCATAAGAACATTATAAACAAAACTGAACTTCAGTTTAATCTAATTTACATCACAGAAGATGTTCTGTCATCCTGCAGAGTCATAAACTGTTCATAAACAGGACGACTGTGACTGAATCACCAAACTATCACTTTAATGACTGAACTATCGTTTAATGACTGAATCACTGAACTATCGCTTTAATGACTGAATAACTGAACTATTGCTTTAATGACAATCACTAAACGACAGCTTTAATGACTGAATTACTGAACTATCACTTTAATGACTGAATCACTAAACCACGGCTTTAATGACTGAATTATCGCTTTGAGGATTGAACTATTGCTTTAATGAGTCACTGAACTATCGTTTTAAAGACTGATTCACTGAACTACCTCTTTAAAGACTGAATGACTGAACTATCGCTTTAAAGACTGAATGACTGAACTATCGCTTTAATGAGTGAGTGCTGAGTCTGCAGGTGAAGGTTGAAACTTTTTCTTTTGCAAAGCTACCCCTCCTTCCTTCTGCCCCCCTTTACCCCCCACCCCAAATGACCCCCCCTTCTTAGACCTGCCTCTGTGTGTGTGTGTGTGTGTGTGTGTGTGTGTGTGTGTGTGTGTGTGTGTGTGTGTGTGTGCGAGAAACTCCTCAGACTGAGTTGGTGGGGAAGGGAGGCAGAAGGACACTTTTTTACTCTGGACACTGAAACCACCGCTGGAGGACGATACACTCACTTCTCCCTCTTTTTCGTCCCTTGTTTTTCACTTTTCTGAACTTCTACAAGAGCTCTTCTTTTCTCTGTAAGTTTATCTAGAATTCTTTCAGCTCTGAGGGAACCCTGTTTGTTCCTAAACTTTTAAGCGAAGTTTTGTGCAGATGCAGGTTTGCTAGTTCAGGAGTTTTGTTTCGGTTCTGCAGCAGCTCCGGTACTAACGGCACCATGTACAGCCTGCTGGAGCACGACCTGTCCCTGAAGAGCCCGATGACGGTCCAGCAGCAGCCTCAGACTGGGCAGGGCATGATGGTTCCTGGACCAGGAGGAACACACACAGGCGCGCACGCCGTTAGCAAACCGGCACTGCACAGTCAGCACAAAACTGCCGACCCCATGGACAAGGTCAAGAGGCCCATGAACGCCTTCATGGTGTGGTCTCGGGGTCAGCGGCGGAAGATGGCCCAGGAGAACCCCAAGATGCACAACTCAGAAATTAGCAAGCGCCTGGGTGCTGAGTGGAAGCTTCTAACGGATGTGGAGAAGCGGCCCTTTATTGACGAGGCCAAGCGGCTTCGTGCCCTGCACATGAAGGAGCACCCAGACTACAAGTACAAGCCCAGACGCAAGAGCAAGCCGGCACCCAAGAAGGAAACCCCGGGGGTCAAATACCCGCTGGGTGGCACTGGCCTGATGCCCGTGCAGGGGTCGGGGGGAAGCCCCCGGATGGATGGGTACAGCTGGGGTCCGGCGGGGGGCTACGCAGCCATGCAGCCTGACACCCTCGGATACGGTCAGCAGCTCCATCGCTACGAACTGCAGGGCCTGCAGTACCCCAGTGCCATGGCAACCGCACAAGGATATATGAACGGAGCCAATTCATACAGGTGAGAAACACTGAGTTCCTGAGGTTCTTCTCTAGTTTTGGTTTTGGTTCTGCTCCTGATCCGCTTCACTGCTGGGGAGCTCCAGCCTTTAATTTCACACCCAGAAAGAAAAGATCAGAATCCAGAACATTGTTCAGCTTCTGCAGTTTTCCGTCCCACCTTTACAGTGCACCTGTAAAATTTACTACTTCAGAGAAGTGACACCGCTTGCACGTGGTGGGTGAGACATCTGTTTACCTCTGTCCAAATCTTCGGTGAAGTTTCTGAAAGAGTTTGCAATGATTATTTAGCGTGAGGACATAAACAAAATCTGAAAGAATAGACACTTTTGCACCACACCAAACAAACCGGGTACAGAATGGCTGATCGCATATCGCACCAATACATACTGTACAATACACCGGTATATACTGTTTAATGTACTAATACATGCTGTAGAACAGTAATACATGTTGTACTTCAGTACATATTGTACAGTGCACACATACTGTATAGCATAACAATACATACTGTGTAGTGTAGTAATACATGATGCATTCTGCACAGTATGTCCAGACTGCATGTTGCTACAGTAGCGTACAGTAATGTATCCAGTATGATAAATGTCCCACACCGAATGATCATGGTATCCAGTATGAACTAATGAGCAAATTGTACACCAACTAATTGGGTCATTATAGTGTATACTGTAGAAATAACTCTCTCTCTCTCTCTGCAGCACTATGTCCTATAGCCCCGCACCCCAGCAGTCCATGGTGTCCATGGTGAAACCAGATACGGTGTCCCCGTCCACCTCTGCAAGCTCCGCCTCGCAGCGCGGCGCGTTACACACCGACCTGCGGGACATGATCAGCATGTACATCCCCAGCCCCGCAGACACACACACCACCGACACACACACGCAGAGGGGCTACACAACCAACATCCAGCAGCACTACCTCAGTGGGACCACGCCACTCACACACATCTGACACGGCCCCCACCCACCGCCAAACACGCGGCAGGGTCATGTGACTGGAGCCCTGACCGCACGGGACGGTCTGACAAGGGCTGAACGACTAGAGGACGGAGTGTGTGGAGGACAGTATGTGTGGAGAAAGTGGTATGTGGAGGATGGGTTTAGTAACACAGAGCCATCCTTCACCAGCACACCAACCCAGACACATGCTAACAGTGATGTTAACAGCATCACACTGAGCAGCTGGACATTCAGTTAAAGAACACATACATACACAGACACACAAACTTTCTTCCGAATGGTCGTGGCAGAATAGCTGGTGTTTTTTGACCGATCTGCTGCTTCCTGGACAGATGTCTACTCTTCACTACTGGCTCAGTTTCAGAGTCTAAGACTCTCCTGCTGCTTTTAGCTGCCTGCAGTTCGGCCTAAGTAAAATAAAAAAAAAAGTGAAATACTGTAGAAAATCGACAGTGCCTGTGTGATAGGGGTTACATTAGAGTATGCAACTGATGTAGCTAAGCTAACTTTAGCCAGGCTACAGCATTTGAGCTCAATTTATCCTACATCATATGCATATCACATTAGCTAGCTAATGTTTTCATGTAATCTGATAAGCACTGACTTCACGAGGGCTGGCTTATTACGGGAGAGGGTGGAGTTTTCGCTTAGTTTGCTAAAGTTAGCAGGCTAGGTAATTATAGGTGATTGAACTTTTGCCAAGTTGGCTAAAATCTGTTAATGTTGCTACAAGCTGGCTAATCACCAATCCACAGGTTAGCCTAAGTTAGCTCAGGCCAAAACACTTGTCAGATTCCAACCATCTGCAACCTGGTGATCAGGAGACTCCAGCGGAGCTCCTCCGAGAAGGTGGTGAAGCATCACCAGGAACCTTACAGACCAGCCTTCCAGATGGGATGGGTTTAACCTGCAGAACTTTAACAAGAATCTCCAGACTTAGGGATTTCCAAGGTTCTCCAGTGGAGGTTCTGAGGAGATTTTGATTGTTTATTAAAAATCCTGAATTTTGTATGTTTGCTTTAAAGACTGCTAGCAATTTTTCTTGTGATGCTGGCTATGTCCCAAACCACACACTTCTGTACTTTACACTCACTCTTTTACACCTCATATTCACACACTTCTACACTTCACACACTGCAGTACAGTTGTTTGTGTGTGGGGGGGTTGTGGTAGGCGTGTTGGTGTACTGTTGTGTGGTATGTGAGTGTCTGTATGTGTATGTGTGTGCGTTTTGGGACGCGGCTGCTGTGACTGAAAGGACAGTGATGGGTTTGTTTCTGTCTTAGTGCTTGAAGCTCTTTACCATTTGTCACTCTCAACTGTCACATGAACACCTAGATGAAAAAAACAACAAAAAAACCAAACAAAAAACAAGGTAATAAAGTATTTTATTATTTTTGTAACTTTGATTTGTTTGAGTCCTTCTTCCACACCTACCCACAAGCACGCATACATGCGTCTGTGTCCGCCCGGAGTGTTTACATCATATGCTGGACCTCAGGACCTTCGTTAGGGGGTGTAAAGTTCAGCAGGGCCAGAAATAAAAGACCGTCTGGGGGGATTTGTGTCCTTGAGCTTGGAGAAACTGAAAACATAATAATGCAAATAAGCAAGTTTACTTAAAAAGTTCATTAAAAAAAACTAAAGAGGTCCATCAGACTCTAAACCCGCTTTGCTCTTTTATCAGGATCATTTAATTCATTAAATGTGTCCAGCAGAGACGCAGATGAGAAGTCCAGACACGGTTAGGTCCATATTACTGACTTTATAACGAGCTCAAGCTCATAGTATTAGAAAGAAAAGCCTAGAGCTTTCTCTCTCTCTCTCATACATACACACATACATGCATACACATACACTGGCTGACCTCCTGACCTTTACTCGAAAGCAGGGAATGATCAATTAAACCCACAAAAGTGAGGAGGATAAAAACAGATTAAGTTCTATTACTCTCTTTGCCTGCTTTTTCTATTTGTCTTTCACTCACTGTCTTCTTTCTCCCTCCTGCCCTCTTTCCTTATATCTCCTTTTCTTTTTCTCCTTTCTTTCATCTTCTCCTTATCTCTCTCTCTCCTCTACTGTTTCCTGTGCAGAGTGTGTGTGTGTATATATATGTTTGTGTGTGTATATGTCCGTGTGTGCGGTGCGTATGTATGTGTAAGCAAAGTGTGTGTATATGTGTGTGTGCGTGTGCGGTGTGTGTGTGTGTGTGCGTGAGCAGTGTGTAATTGGCCGTTTGGAGGGTGTATTGTGTGTATTGTGTAGCTGCAGGTGCGCTGGGGAAAGAGGGTAAATCCCTTCGTTTCTCAGCGCCTCTTATTCCTCCTTTATTCCTCTCTTTTCTTCTCTCTCTCTCTCTCTCCTGCTGGGCAGAAAATTAGCGCAGCAGTGAGTGTCCTCTCAGCTTAACCCCTCCCCACTAACGCTATTCTAATGCTAATGGCAGCAGGGGCAGCTAATCGGGGGATCAGGGCGGGGGTAAACGCTAAACTTTCACTGACTATTCACCAAACTAAACTTTTACACATAAAAAAACACCAAAATATTACCAAACACTGTCTATAACACCGTAATAACAAATTCCAGTGTAAGAAAAAACAGCTTCCATTAACACTGAGTCTGTATTGAGGAACAGCTGGTTTAAGTTTAAGCTGGTTTTAAAGATGCAGTAAGCATCATACTCATCGATGGGCTGTTCAATGGCCTGTTAGCTACATTAGCAGAAAAGGAATTCAGACGCATCTCGAAAGGCCCAGTGCGGGCAATGAGGTGGGGGTTGGGGGGAGGGGGAGGGTTTGGGGTGGACAGGACTGGGAGTTTAATTTCCCTTTAATGTCCAGTCTTCTGAAACAGACTGACCTTCTGAAGTGTTTTCTCTTCAGTTCGGTCTAAACCAGTTCTGCATGGCCAGAACAGAACAGTCAGCACTTTATCTGGAACACTATTACTAATAACAAACTAATACTAATACTACACTAATACTAATAATATGATAGAACCAATACACTAAGACTGAAAATACATTCATACTAATACCCTAATAAAAACAAAAATACTAATACTAATACAATATACCAATACAACTACACAATACTATTAACAACACACTAATAATAATATGCTAACACTGAAAAAAAACACACACAGAAATACACTAATAATAATATTTAACTAATATTCCAGTTTCCACTTTTGGAGAAAGGCATCCGCATATATGCCATAAACACTAAACAACCCCCCGGCCCCTCAAAAGAAACACACACACACACACACACACACACTGCTGGCTGAACCCCCCGCTGACTCCTCTGTGGGGAGGAGGCGTGTCTCTGTTTATGAGTAAACAGAACCAATCAGTTTTCAGCTCACGCACGGTGAGGGCACTAAACAAACCTTGAGGCATTCTGGGAAATAAAATCCACCAAACTTTAAGACTTTTCATATTCATAGCAATTAAATAATCTAACAAACACTAAAGTTATTTACACTCCGTTCATTTAAGTGTTAACGTCTCTCTTTGCTTCATTAGAGCACAAACCACAGACCTGAGAGGAGGCTGAGTGTGTGTGTGAGAGCGAGATAGTGTGTGTGTGTGTGTGTGTGTGTGTGTGTGTGTGTGTGTGTGTGTGTGTGTGGATGGGGTGGGGGTTACATATTCTCCTTGAAAGCATCAGGTCTCCCAGCAACTAGCAAAGGCTTCCACTGTCTCCCAGGCAACGGCAATCCCCCCCAAACTAAAGTACAAAACTAAAGAACCCCACCCCCCCCACACTTCCCGAGAGAGTGAGACACTCAGAGAATACTAACTCTCTCTCTCTCTGTGCAGTAACAGTGTGTGTAGTAAAGTGTCTGCAGTAACAGTATGTAGTAACTGTGTACAGTAATAGTGTGCACAATAAATGTGTGCAATAACAGTGTGTGTAGTAACAATGTGTGGTAACCATGTGTGTATAAATAGCACGTGCAGCAAGAGTGTGTTTGGTAACTGTGTGTGCAGTGTATGTAGTACATGTGTGCAGTAACAGTGTGTGCAGGGTGTAGTAACATTGTGTGTGGTGTGTAGTAATAATGCATGCAGAAACAATGTGTGCAGTAACAGTGTGTGTGTGTGTGGTAACTGTGTGTGTATTACAGTGTGTGCAGTAACAGTATGTGCGGTAATAATGTGTGCAGTGAGTGACTGTAGCATAATGCTAATTAGCACTAGCGTGGCATAGGGCTTTACAGTGTCCTGTTAGCACAAAGGTAACAGCGTTAGAAGCTGATGTTAAAACCCTGGTGGTTAAAATTAAAGCCTCTCAGTGAATCTGACTGAAGGAGCCTGTTAGCCTGTTAGCTGTCTTCTGACCAGACCTACATACTGCCTATCACAGAACATCATCTCTTGTTTTATTCATGAAGCTGATAAATAAAGAGCAGCGTGGAGTAGCTTTAGTTAGCATCAGTATTCAAACACAAGAGAAAAGACACTGACTAGTGGCCAACAAGCGGCTCTGACCCTCAGTGACAAACATTCCTGATTAAATAAGTCAGTGTTTATATGTGATTACTTATCCAGGAGAACAACCACCAACAAAATATTAATATATACACCATATAGCCTCCAACTTCATAAGCAGACTAACACTCAGTAACAACCAGCAGCTGCCCGTGTGTGGGTGTGGGTGTCTGTGTTGTAGCCAAACAGTTGTTTATATTAGCATGTCTGTAATGTGTGAGTGTTGTGAAAATAAACACACAACAGCAGATAGAGCATGTCTGGACTGTATAAGAGCAAGCAACAGGAGTCAAAAGTGTGTGTGTGTGTGTGTGTTTGTGAGAGATGTGAATATCAATGATTCCTGTAATACTGATAAATGTATATGTCTCTGATTCTCATGGCACATTTTATAAAGTATGATGCAACGTGATAAACATTCATAAATATATCAAACACATGAATGTTTAACATGTTACTATTCCTTATGCATAAATAGTATACATATACTCACCGGCCACTTTATTAGGTACACCTGTTCAATTGCTTGTTAACACAAACAGCTAATCAGCCAAACACATGTTAGCAGCTCAATGCATTTAGGCATCCAGACATGGTGAAGACAAGCTATTAAAGTTCAAACCGCTCATCGGAATGGGGAACGGGGGATTTAAGTGACTTTGAACGTTGTTGGTGCCAGAGGGGCTGAGCTACTGGGATTTTCACGCTCAACCATCTCTAGGGTTTACAGAGAATGGTCAGAAAATGAAAAATATCCAGTGAGCGGGCTGTGTGGACAAAAATGCCTTGTTGAAGTCAGAGGTCAGAGGAGTATGAGCAGACTGGTTCGAGGTGATAGAAAAGCAACAGTAGCTCAAATAACCACTCGTTACATCCAAGTTATACAGAACACCATCTCTGAACACACAACACATCGAACCTTGAAGCAGCGGGGCTGCAGCAGCGGAAGACCACCAGGTGCCACTCCTTTCAGCTAGGAACAGGAAACTGAGGCTACAATTTGTACAAGCTCACCAAAATTGGACAATACAACATTGGAAAAACGTTGTCTGGTCTGATGAGTCTTGATTCCAGCTGCAACATTCATATGGTAGGGTCGGAATTTGGAGTAAACAACATGAAAGCATGAATCCAACCTGTCTGTTCAGGCTGGTGGTGGTAGTGTAATGGTGTTTTCTTGGCATGCTTTGGGCCCCTTAGTATCAACTGAGCATTGTTTAAACACCACAGCCTACCTGTGTATTGTTGCTGAGCATGTCCATTCCTTTATTACCACAGTGTACCATCTTCCGATGGCTACTTACAGCACGATAACACACCATGTCACAAAGCTTAAATCATCTCAAACTGGTTTCTTGAACATGACAATAAGTTCACTGTACTCCAATGTCCTCCACAGTCACCAGATCTCAACCCAATAGAGCCCCTTTGGGATGTGGTGGATCAGGAGATTCGTAGCATAGGTGTGCAGCTGACAATTTTACAACAACTGCCGTATGTTATCATGTCAATATGGACCAAAATCTCTGAGGAATGTTTCCAACACCTTGTTGAATCTATGCCACGAAGAATCAAAGAAAAAAGGGGTCCAACTCCGTATTAGCAAGGTGTACCTAATAAAGTGGCTGATTTGGAGTATATTTGATATATATTTATTAATATTATTGATAAAACATCATATATAAATCACTTTCATTATATTGTTATTAGTATATCGGCACACTAACACATGCACATGGTATACACTAATGATAATGATACTGAGGCTGATGTAATAATGATATATGAGTACACTGAGTTAGACTGTAGATTGAATAATCGCAAACGGAGTTTGTTTGGTTTGTTTTATTCACTGTCAACCCCAGTGAAGCTCAATGTGTCTCTGAGTGTATGTGG
The DNA here is from genome assembly GCA_037577275.1 of Bryconaethiops microstoma. Lineage (NCBI taxonomy): Eukaryota > Metazoa > Chordata > Actinopteri > Characiformes > Alestidae > Bryconaethiops > Bryconaethiops microstoma. The sequence continues at coordinate 10,232 of JBBJLS010057402.1, forward strand.
ATGCTGATGATCGTAAAATAGTGAAGAATCGGAACTAAATCACTTTTCTATGGGGACTATTTTGCCTCATGAGACCCTGCACAATTAATGGGTTTAGTTTTAGGCTCAAAAGCTTCTCAAAACTCTGGTAGAACTACATCTCATGTGTCAGGCAGCACAGTCATAACCATTTCATGCTTTTTAAGGCAGCTGTCTGGTTCCATTCACACCAACAGTGAACAAACCCAGTAAAACACAAACAAATGTGGTAGAAGGCACACAGTGTAGTGACTGTTTTCCCACCACTGAAAGTGTTCAGAGCTCCGACATCTTTGGCCCTGAAGAACTCTGCAGGAGCAGCACAGTGCCCAATGCTGGACACTGAGTGTGAACACAGGGGTTTGTAGGCTTCTAAGGGGCTTCGGCACATATGTGTGTGCGTGCATGTTTGTGTGTGTGTGTGTGTGGGACAGAGAGAGCGAGAGGGTAAAATAGACTGAAGACAACAAAGAGACTGTAGATAAGGAGAAACACACACAAACAAACACAGACAAAAACCCTCAAGAGAAATATAACAGATACAAATCTGGGCAGGTAGGTGAAACTTTGCCCCAAAGCACCACACACACACTCACTCACTCAGTCACTCACTCAGTCACTCACTCAGTCACTCACTCAGTCACTCACACACTCACTCACAGAGCCTCAGAGTCAGAACACCTGCACAGATGTGGATCTTTGATGCCCTCTAGTGGGGAAACTGAATAACATCTAATTATTTTTATTGTAACCAAGATAAATATCATCAAAACATTGCTTGCATTTCACACAGCTCATAAACTGACCGAATGCAGGACAAACCTATATTTCTTCAGCAGGATTTTAATCCAAAACAGAATTACATCACAATTTTTGCGTAAAAACAGAATTATAATTTTTTTCCCCCATGGTTAAAACATTTATGTAACCTTTCCAATGCGAATGACCTAAAAACATAGTTATATTTTAAATATATTTAAAATGTTTATAACAGGATTAGAAAATAGTTTTAGTGTCTCTGTTTTATAATAAGTTTATTTGGTCCGGAGTTTGAAATGTAATAAGAGAATCTGAAGCCCCCTGGTGGCAGAAGGCTCTTGCTGCAGCCCATCAGGATTACAGGACACTGGTTAGTTAACTGTTCTGACTAAGGCCACTACACTCACACTCACACTCACACTCTTCACCTCTACTGCTCTTTCTTTTTCTCCCTCCCTTCTATCTGTCTTTCTCTCTCTCCATCCACCTGCTCTTGGTTCCGGAACAGCAGAACCTGCAGCAGCAGCAGCGCCGAACAACAGGAGGACAAAACACACGCCTGAGAGTGAAGAGAGTGACCAGAGTCCTACAAAGAGAGAGAGAGAGAGAGAGAGAGAGAGAAAGATCAGAGAGGTAAAGAATGTGTATTTTTCTAAAAATCATCATCATGATCCTCATATTGCTCTTACACCACAAATCACACAAAATGAATGAGAATGAGAGGCAGGAGTCCATGCGTCTGTGGGTGTTAGAAGATGAGCAGTGTGTGTGTGTGTGTGTGTGTGTGTGTACCTGTATGGAGCTGAAGACCCGTCCCAGAGAGCCCATAAACAGCAGAAACACACACACTCCAGATAACTGTCCTGTAGAACCCCTGTTGTGGTTACATCCCACCTGGATTAGCTGTGCACACACACACACACAAACACACACACAAACACAGAGAGAACTGACCTGAATAATCATCTAATAATTAAAAGTGGTAAAGCGGAAAATTGCAGTGTTGCAGGTTTTGTCCACATTGTTTCAGTGGCAAATGGACTTCACTTCACACACAGTCTGTATTTACAGAGGTCAGATTTTCACGCAAGTTTTTACTTATTCAGCAGTTTCTCACTCTGAACTCACTCGACTGGCGATGACGATCAGTACATTCCACTGATGTGTAGCCTTGACGACTTCCCAGGGGGTCAAAGGTGAAGTCAGGAGGTACATAAACGCTCCATATGCAGAAAGGGAAATTCCGCCTACACACACAAACAAAATTAGTGCGGTCTGTACCCCAACAAGTGGGAACGTGTTTCGTTTACCCTGTCACTCACTTACTCACCCTGTCATTCACTCAGCCCCTCACTCATTTGCTCACTCATTAAGTCACTCACTCACTCTCTCTCTCTCTGTACCTGTGATGCTGTTTCCTCTGTAGTGCTGGATGAGAAAAACCACGAGAGCCAGCTGAACCAACACAAACAGAATTTCAACCCAGGCACTGTACACACGTGTACACACGTGTACACACACACACACACACACACACACACACACACACTTGTTGATCTTTCAGAAGACACTGCGTATTTACTGAGAGTGTGTTAGGAGCTGCCTGATTAAAACCAACCTGATGTGGAAGCTGAGCTGGACACAGAAAGCCACGTGAGCAGAAACAGCCAGCAGATCCAGCAGAGCAGAAACCAGACTGAGACCCTCAGAACTACCAGCCCGGACCATCCTCCATAACTGAAATACAGGGGCTGGATGAGTGAGTGAGAGGGAGGGAGAGAGAGAATGAGAATGAGTAGGTGTGTGTGTGTGTGTGTGTGTGTGTGTGTGTGTGTGTGTGTAAAGCCATGACAGAAACATGCCAGAACGTATCACATATTTGAAGCAGGAGGTTAAACTCACCCAGCAGAGCTGCCGCCATCCACGGTCCCACCAGCTTCTTCAGAACCAGCTTCACACACGGGCCTGAGCAGAGGAACCAGTAAAATCAGTAACGACTTCAAACAAGGTCACAATACACAAAACAAAACACAAACTGCAGATCAGATGCTACGTACAAATATACATTTTATATATA
>JBBJLS010057453.1:0-13081 GCA_037577275.1 Bryconaethiops microstoma
ACTCTGAGCAGTAATACGGTTTCTCTCCTGTGTGGATCTGCTGGTGTCTTTGGAGGGTACACCTGTCTCCAAAACTAATCCCACAGTCCGAGCAGTCGAACGGTTTTTCTCCAGTGTGAACACGTTGGTGTGTTCGGAGATTACTTATTTGATTAAAACTCTTCCCACACTCTGAGCACTGATATGGTTTCTCTCCAGTGTGAATGCGCTGGTGTGTTTGGAGAGCGCCTCCGTTTCTAAAACTCTTACCACACTCTGAGCAGTCGTACGGCTTCTCTCCGGTGTGAATTCGCTGATGTCTCCGGAGACTGCTCTGGTTATTAAAACTATTCCCACATTCTGAACAGTGATACGGTTTCTCTCCAGTGTGAACACGCTGGTGTAATTGGAGATGAGCTTGTTGGGTAAAACTCCTCCCACACTCTGAACAGTCGTATGGTTTCTCTCCTGTATGGATACGCTGATGTCTTTGGAAACTACTCTGATGATTGAAACTCTTCCCACACTCTGAGCAGTGATAAGGTTTGTCTCTTGTGTGGATGCGCTGGTGTTGTTTCAGATGACACCGCTGAGTAAAACTCTTCCCACACTCCGAACAGTTGTGATTTCTCCTCTTTCCTGTACGTTTCTGTCTTTGAGATGCGTTTGTGTGGAGAACACCAGGGGATATCAGTGGAGTACTGGACTCCATATTCTGAAATTTGATCTCTCCTGATTTCAGCAGTGAGGAATTCTTTATGATCGTGTCTTCAGAGGTCTATTTAAAGTGTGTAGAACTCTAGGAGCAAAAGGAAACTTGGAACAGGACGTCATTCATTTCTGGAGGAGGAAAGAGGAAAGAAATATATATAAATGTGGAAAGTTTTTTCCTGTGGGGGGTATATTAGTATCCTGTCAGGGGGTTGTATTAATCATTAATGGTCGTGGGGAGCAAAGACTACAATGGACATACGAGTATCAGAACTGGACCACGGAGAGATGGAAGAAGGTGGGCTGGTCTGATGGATCATGTTTTTCTTTTACATCATGTGGACGGCCGGGTGGGGTGTGTGTGCGTGGAGAAGAGATGGACCAGATTTTCACACTTCACGAATATGCTGTTCCGTAAACTGATCTCCAAACTCACAAATTTAAGGATACAAAACATCATGAAGCACATTAGCAGAAAAGTTACAAATGGAGGTGAAAGTGACTTTTGTATGATCTTTGTTTTGACTCACAGGATTTTTAATTGGTAAGTCAACACTTTTCAACACACAAACCGGCATGTCCTCATTAATCCTAGGATTTTTATGATTTAGCAAGTTTTATCTATTTGGCTGGTGCTAGAATGTCTTTTAGTGTAGCATTTAGACCAGAAACCAAGTCATTACAACTTAAAATTTCAATTTAACACTTTTTACTTCATTTTCCTGACAGAATTCTAAAAAATAAACAGAACTGGTTTGACACATTTGTGACTAAACCTTCAGTGAGTACCAGATTTCTTTCCTCCCAAGTCGTTTTTATTTTTCATAAAGGCCCTAATGGACTACTTATACTAATGACGCCGTTACTGTTCATACAGTACTGTAGCTTATTAAATGCACAAAACACACAAGAGAACTAGAATTTTACACCAAAAAGCTCAATCTAAAGTCTTTTAGATCAGATCCAACAGATAAATAATAAACATCTGTTCTAACTTTAGCTCACCTCACTGGATTTCATCCACCAGTTAGGCAGGTCAGAACCATTGGAGGGTCTGTGTGTTTCTAACGTGTAAAAGTGCTAAAAAGCTTCTCACCTTCTGTAGAGGCGGGGGTTAGACAGGATTCTAGTTCTGGTCTAGGTGGAGGTGAGGGTGGAGGTGGAGGTGAGGGTGGATGTGGTGGGGTCTGTGTCTGGAGAAAAGAAAAGAAAATTTGTTTTTTGGCGACGCTGGACAGCAGAGCCTCCTGTTTCTTTTCCTCTTCTTCTTTTACTTTCTCCTGAGAGGAAACACCGCAGTACGAGCGCCCCCATCTGGTACAGGTGCGGCTGCGAGTTGAATCCCACCCGTATTCCGGCAAGCCCCGCCTCCTGTGCTGATTGGCCCGTTGAGTCAGAACCACAGGTAGGAACTCAGTGGAACGTTAGCTGCACTGGGCTCAGGTTTAGGATTAGTATTGGATTTAAGTTGAAGTTTTATGTTCAATTCATGTTTAGAGTTACATTTAACAGAATCTTTTATTTTCAACTGGAAGTTCAGCTGCAGATCTTTATTTGATCATCAAACACGAGCTGAGCTTCTCTGAGAAATCAAAATCAAAATCAGAAAACTTTATTTATCCCGGAGGATAATTGTTTATGTGGTGACTGTCACATCACACAGACACAGAGAGACACAAGACACCAGAGTAGTGTAAAATAAAAAGTAAGATAAAATACAATAATAAAATAAATAAAATAAGTCTAATGTAAGTCTAAATAGAATCTGATAAAAATCCAAATAAAATAGTTATATCTGAATAAAAACAAAAATCAGTGGAAACAAACAACTATAATATGAATAGAAGTGATAATATTGCACATAAGATATTACAGAAAGTGTTTCTCAGAATGATTTACTTTCAGACATCAGACATTAAAGACCGAAGACAATCTTTAGAAATGAGTTGAGTTTATTAAACCTGACAGTTTGAACTTCAGTGACCATGTCTTTTCATAAAAAAGCAAGAAAAATTATATTACAATTATATTAAATGTAAAAGCACATTGTAACTGTGATAACATACAATTTTTATCTCCTCAGGTTTTATTTTCTTGCAGAAATTTGTACTGAAGTTCCAAAATTTCATTGTGAACAGCCCTTATGTCAGATCCCAGTACTACAACTTTCCACATTTGAAGGTACCGAAGAACCTTATAAATCTCTGGCCATCCTGGTGGGAAGGCAGACAGTTTGTTTTCTAGATTAAGCAAAGAAAAGATATTTCTTCATTCTTCTTGTTGGCTAAAGCAGAAAACAAGAAGGGCTTATTTGTTGCCTGAATATTCAGGCAGTACTTAACCTTTTGGAACACTTCATATATTTGATTATTTGCTGTGGAGACCTTTTGTATCTCCATAAGGGTGATGGTGGAAATTTCAGTTAAAAAGATGGTTAAGTGCTGATATTCAAAGAGTTTATTACTTGGGTGTTTATACAGGCAGCCCCCCTCCTGCCACACACATTTTTTTCACAAACCTTGAAAGCAAGTCGAACAATTAACAGAACAGAGTTGGGAGACATAAACTCGAGCCTGGGTTTACTGGTGTAAGGGTCATGTTTTTTGTGTACTACAAAACACCTATATATGAATATAAAAGTATATATGAATTTAAATGTAAAAATGACCAAGCTATAAGGAGATTAGCTGTATAATTTTGCAGCATAAAGCACAGTATTGACAGGAATAGTATTTTCTGAAACACAACAAATTTCAACAAAAGGGCTCATTAGTGTCTTTAATTGCTGTTTTGCTACTCGTTGTGCATAAAGTCTCACAACCATTCATAGCTTACAACTAAAACAGGATCTAACTGGAGTCACATTTTGATGGCAGACAGACACCCACAGCCTCCTTCAGGTTGATGATTAAACTGACTAATAACAGACTGTGGTGACTTTTAAAACTCCTCAATGGCATTCTATTACTATGATCTATGACTAAGTCATACATTTAAAGCCCCAAAAACACACAAGCAAATTTTGTAAAACATCCACAACCTGCGTGCTTGCTATCGCACATAAGAATGAAGAGAAGTGACCGTTCTTTCATACATGAACACACCAGGGCACACTGTGTGAACAGCACAAAATTCTTCCTCTGTATTTAACCCGTTTACCAAGTGAAGCAGCGGGCAGCCAGAAACATAGCGCCTGGGGAGCAGTGTGTGGGGATGGTACCTTACTCAAGAGTAACTCAGAGGTGCCACTGGCAGTCTTGGGATTCAAAACCATGACTTTCTGATCGCAGGGTGAATGCCCTAACCACTAGACCACCAGTGAAGCAGCCAGCAGAAACAAACCTGTCTGGACCTACCAAACAAAAATACACTGTATGGCCAAAATAACAGACAGTTGACTATCAACCTACATGAGTTTTTGAAACGTTCAATACCAGAACGCCCAAAGAACGCTCATGTAAGTGTGATGGTCAACTTATGCTTATGTTTATGCTTATTGCATTTAACAGACGCTGTTATCCAGGGCGACGTACATCAGCTGTGTTATTATGGCCATACAGTGTATTTTTGTTTGGTAATTCATCCCAAAGTTGTTCAGATGGGTTGAGGTCAGGGCTCTGGTGATCCTCCACACCACTATGAAGTCAGTTTCTGCACAGTGGCTAGACCACGAAAGCGTTGGAAACCCTGAAAACCACCATCGGCCCATTATTCCTCCTCAACCACACTTTGCTGCACGCCAGTAGGCACTTTTCTCCGGTTATCACCCAAACCCAGATTCTTCCAACTGACTACAAGATATAGAAGCATGATTCATCACTCCAGACAATATGTTTCCACTGCTCCAGAGTGCAGTGGTGATGATCGGCATTGCCCATAGTGATCTCAGACTTGTGTGCAGTTATTTGGTAAGAGAAGCACAGTTCTTGTGCTGTTTCTTCCACAAGTTATTTGAGACTCTGTAAGTGATACAACAGACAACAAATGATTCTTCACACACTATTTTACTCAGCGCTCCCAGTCTAGAGCTTCATGGCTGAGCTGTTGTTGATCCTAGACAAGTTTTCCTTCAGCAGGGAAAAAATTTCACAAACACTTGTGACACTTGTTACTATGACCCATTCTACTGCCAGTTTGTGTGGGTCTGGACAGTGTGCTTGATTTTATACACATTTTGGCAGTGGGTGTGGTTTAAACACCTCAACTAGACCATGTAGAGAACTTCTGCAGGCCATGGATAAAATCATACAGATATAATAATGAGGGAAAGAAAAGAACGTTTTTTCTTAAATAATAACAGCCAATCTCATTAGAAAATATTAAACATCTCAAAAATCCAGTTTACATTTTACTTAAACATAAACAATCTGAAACTCATTGCTTTGAAAATTGTCTCCAGTCATTTTAACACATTTATGTGTCTTTAAGTTACTTGAGCGCCTGAAGCTCCACCCACACTCTGAGCAGTAATACGGTTTCTCTCCTGTGTGGATCTGCTGGTGTCTTTGGAGGGTACACCTGTCTCCAAAACTAATCCCACAGTCTGAGCAGTCGAATGGTTTTTCTCCAGTGTGAGTGCGTTGGTGCGTTCGGAGATTACTTGTCTGATTAAACCTCTTCCCACACTCTGAGCACTGATACGGTTTCTCTCCAGTGTGAATGCGCTGGTGCGTCTGAAGGGTACCTTTATTTCTAAAACACTTCCCGCACTCCAAGCAGTCGTATGGCTTTTCTCCGGTGTGGATGCGCTGGTGCCGTTGGAGATTATTCTGACTATTAAATCCATTTCCACACTCTGAGCAGCGATACGGTTTCTCGCCAGTGTGAACACGTTGGTGGAGCTGGAGATGAACTTGCTGAGCAAAACTCTTACCGCACTCTGAGCAGGGATAGGGTTTCTCGCCAGTGTGGATGCGCTGGTGGAGTTTCAGGTGACACCGTTGAGCAAATGTCTTTCCACACTCTGAACAGTCATAAATTTTCTCCTTTTCTGTACTTTTCTTTGTCTGCCTGTTAGATGTGCTATTGGGAAGATCAGCAGGGGATGCTTCCTCAGCACTGGAGCTTCCAACAGATTCCATGTTCTCACGTTTAATCTTTCTGGAGAGCAGCAGGGATAGCAGTGTTCCTCTTGCTGGTGTTTCCTGTCATGTTCGTAGAGGTCAATTTAAATCATGTAGGAAAATGGATATTAAATGAAAATGTCCATTTCTGAAGGAACAAAAAAAACAAACATTAATATCACCGTTCGACGCACCAAAGCACAACGTATCATAAATTCAACATAAAATCAATAGAAGCTGAATTTGCACCAAAAATAAAGTGGGTTCAGGAAAAAAATGTATTGACAGAAATTTAAAACATAAAATCGCTTAATAAACTGATTCTGCTCACACTTGCTGTGAGGGATCCCTGCACTTTCTCAGAGGTGAAAACAGTTCAGCGGAAAAACATCAGCACTTCCTGCAAAAATCTGAATGATTAAAGACGGTTGTTTATACTGAATATACCACTGGCCTGTTCCATTAAGCTCCTTATTTCACTGGTTTAGATGATCAACACTCCGGTGTTTTTGAGACCCAGTTCCTCACTTTCAGAGGTGCAGCTTCGGGTCCTCGCCACCTTTAGAAGTAGAGGTGCAGCTTCAGGTTCTTTCCAACACCACGTGGAAGCGCAGGGCGGTTTGGATCAGCTCTTCAAGTTCAGATACCGGAGAACCGAACCAGACAAAACCGAACCTTCCGAAGATTCTGAAACTGATCAGAACTGGACCTCCGACCTTCTTCTCTGCTTTTCAAGGTTGAGGAATTCTAGAACTAGCGCCCCAGCTGGCCTGCAGGGGCTTTACACTGGATCTTCTGTTTGGGCAGCACACTAATGGTCAAAAGTTGGACAGTTACGTAAAACAAGAACAAAGTGATCACAGCCAAAAGGGAAATATTATTGTTTAATTTAGGGCGGGGGGTGTATAGCAATAGAAATAATAACAATAAATAAAAGAAATGTAGAAGGTGAACTGAGCTTTTTGTTGTGATGGTGTCATTGCAGTGGCTTTGTCTTTAGGGTTAGGGTTCCTGCAGCAGTAGAAGATTTTATTATTAGAGACTTTAACAACTGTATTGATCCTGAAGGAAATTGCTTATGTTACGACTGCACAGACACACAGAGAAAAGAACAATATTAATACAAAGTTAAAATAATACTGAAAAAAAACCAAAATACACTACGCTATACGCATAATTAGATTAACACATAATAATATACATAATTGCGTAACCACATTAAATTTTGTGCATGTTAAACATTCTTCTGTCTGTGGGAGAAAAGATGCCAAGATGTGGGTGAACTGATTTGGGATGTTTCAGAGTATAACATGAAATAACTGGTGTGTTCCTTTTGGGAATACTCACTCGTTTTAGCCTGAGATTCTTTGCTCATAATCCTAAACCCTTTGTCACATATGGGACAAATGGACATTTTTGAAAAATGACAGAAATATGTGGCTCTCTAGGAAAACTGGACTCTCCCCTCTGACTGAGCTGTGTTTGGAGATCACGTTTATTGTTTTGGTAACCGTTATATCAGAGCTACGGGCACCTGAATGAACCGGTTATACAAACTGTAAAACTGTAAAAATATTTGGCCCAGAAGAGCTTAACAAAAGTGAACTTGTGTTTTATACGCACCGAGTTAAGCGAAACAGGCCTGGGAGCCTGATCTGTCTGGCAGCTGTAGCTCCACATTATCTCCAGTTAACTACACTAAACGATTATTTTTAAAATGTTTGTTCATTTTACTGAATTAGACGCAAAGGAAATCTCAAATTGCTACTGGTTTCTACGGTGAGGTTGAATGACTTTTTAACCAGCCAATCAGCTACACAATCGTATGGGCGGTGATTTAGGGCGGGGTTTAAACAGCAGTTCCGCCCCGGCTCCTCCCTCACACCTCCAGTGTGAAGCCCCTGCAGACCAGGAGGTGGCGCGCGTTCTCTGATCATTTTCTGTTAGTTATGAAGTACTATGCCTTTTTGTATGTAAATTAATACTTAATCAATTACAAAAAATACCTTTTAAAACCACCCTGTGGGGACACCACAGACAAGGTAGCAAAAGTAAACTAATGAATGAAGCATGTACAGTCGTGTACATGTGATGTGATGTTGGTGTCCGGGGTACAGTAATCGTTCCAAGAGCACCCGCTTATAGTGAAAAACCGCGTTGTTGTGTTTTGATTAAAAAAATGCCTAAAAATGCCTATTTTTATCGTGTCAACCCTAAATATGCCCCTAAATATGCTCACAAACACTTTTTCATTTTAAACTCATTTTAATACACTACCCTTAACCAAAATGTACATATAAACCCATATCTGTACTGTAGAGTTTACACTGAACTCCTGCAGTTCTAGAATGTAAATGCCCATATTACCGCTGAACAGATTGCACTGTAATTCATGCACGGTCGTTTTCTTTGGTATGCCCTGTCCTTTTTTTGTATAAGCATTGTAAATACGGCAATAATTTAATGTATTTTTAGTAATAAAAATACAGGAAAATGTAGGAGTAATCACCAATCATTTTTACAGTTCAATAATTTACTGTTCATCAGGCGGGGAGTTGTATTGTAGTGACCCGCCGGTTAAAGCAGACACTGGACGGCTACTGAGCTCAACAACCTCTTTTAATTTAATTTAAAGTAATACAAATATAGAGCTTTAAATAGGAAAAAACGAAAAACAAGAGAAAAACACAAGCATTATCAACCATCCCAAGGCAGCCTTCTTTGTGTTCTCTGGGCAGTAAGAGAGAGAGAGAGAGGACTTTTCCAAAACGGCCGTTCTGGACTTTTTCAGAAGAGAGAGACAGAGAGAGAGACAGAAAGACAGAGATTTAAATTCAGCGCGGCAGAACGGACAGATTGCTAGTCCGCCCCTGTATACATTTTCGTTAAGGGTAGTGTATTAAGATTAATTTAAAATGAAATCTCGGCCCCCGAACCACGGCCCTCGGCCTGTAATTCTTGCCTGAGATGCTAAGCTGCATTGCCAGAAGGGCAGGGCGTTAGGGCAGCATAAGGTTTTTAGAATAATGAAACGAAAATAGGATAACAGGATTTCCAGTCAATAGCTGAATTTATATTTGGATTACTATTTATGTTATTAGTAAATTATATATTTTTAATAATTTAAAATGCGTAAAAAAAACATATTGCCACGAAAAAAGCAACAAAAAAAGTGAGAATATTTGCAGCTTCAGCGTTATTGTGGAGATTATTTTGTGGAGATTATTGTGGAGTTCGATCCTCAGAAAAAAATCTGTGTGTGACTGAATCAGCTATTTCTGATCCGTGTAAAACTGGGGGATTACTGCAATTCTTTTTAAAAGTAATAAAGATATATTTAACAAGAAATACCTGAATGAATGGTTTGTCACCTTGGTTTAATAAACCTGATAGGCTAAACATTGATAAACTCACAGACTGTGTCACAGAGTACATACATTTCTGTGTTGATAAAACTACCAGTTAAATCCACTCGCTGCTTCCCCAACAACAAGATATGGGTCACCAAAGACATTGAAGCCCTCCTGAATAAGAAAAAGTGGGTGGGTAGGATACTTGCTTCTGGAACAAGAGGTCATGGGTTCGTATCCTACCTTCAGCACCACCACTGGGTTCCTGTGCAAGAACATTCACCCCAAGTTGCTCCAGGGAGACTGTCACCTGTAGTTAGGAAATGGAAGTTGCTTTGGATAAAAGCATCTGATAAATATTGTAAATATTATAGATTGAAATCTTTATTGTCATTGTGCTTTAAGAACGACAAAATTGTGTGCAAACCCGTTCAGTGCAAGTAAAAGAGAGCAGAAAGTTTAAGATCAATTTTTAAGAGAAATAAAATAAAACAAAATCAAAATAGAAAAATATAGTATATAGTATATTTTGTGAATTACAAAACAAGAAAAACTACTGTATATAAAAATAAACAAGAAAAGTACGGTTAGCAGCATTTACAGTTGACCATGAAAGTTAGAAGTTTTTTGTATTTCACAGTGATTAATCCCCAGAGTATTGCACGGTAGTAGAAGTTAAAAGTTTTTGTTTCACAGTGATTAATCCTGAGAAGTATTACAAGGTAGTATAAGTTAAATGTTTTTCGTATTTCACAGTGATTCATCCCCAGCGAATTGCACGGTAGTAGAAATTATTGCACAATAGAGTCATTTATTAATGCAACAGCCCTGGCGTATGTGCTGTTCCTCAGTCTGTTAGTTCTGGCTTTTATTGTCCTGTACCACCTTCCTGAGGGTAACAGCTGGAACAGGTGATGTGCGGGGTGGGACGTCTCCTTCAGGATGCTGCAGGCTTTCCTGTGGCAATGGGACCTGTACAGCTCCTGTAGGGAGTGGAGAGAACAACCTATGATGCTCTGTGCTGTGTTGATGACCCTCTGGAGTGATGCTTTTTTCTGAGAAGTGCTGCTGGCAAACCACAGTGGGATGCAGTATGTCAGTATACTTTCAATGGAGCGCCTGTAGAAGGACACTGGCAGCTGCTTGGCTAAGGCATTGTTCTTCAGGACCCTCAGGATGTGGAGTCACTGCTGTGCCTTCTTGATAATTGCTGTGGTGTTGGTTTTCCAGGACAGGTCATCACCCGGGCGCAGGCCCAGGAACTTGAAGTCAGAGACCCTCTCCACACAGTCCCCATTAATATGTCTGGGCTGAGGGTCAGATTTGTTCCTTCTGAAGTCAACAATGATTTATTTGGTTTTTGTGATGTTGAGAACCATGTTGTTTCGGTTGCACCATGATGACAGTTTTTCCACTTCGTCCCTGTATGCAGACTCATCTCCCCCCGTGATGAGCCCGATCACAGTTGTATCATCTGCAAACTTCACAATAGTGTTATTCGGGTGGATGTGGGTGCAGTCATGAGTGTATAGAGTGAACAGTAGGGGACTCAGCACACATCCCTGAGGGGACACAGTGTTGAGGCTTAGTGCTGAGGACAGGTAGGGCCCTACTTTGACTCTCTGTGGGCAGTTTCTTGATCCAGAGGCAGGTGGGGTGAGGGAGGCTGAGGTCGTGTAGTTTGGTTACCAGCCTGGTAGAGATGATGGTGTTAAAAGCCGAGCTGAAATCAATGAAAAGAAGCCTGGCGTAACTGTCCTTTTGTTCTAAGTGGGTTAGGGTTGTATGGAGGGCTACAGCTAAGGCATCCTCTGTTGATCTGTTCTTTCTGTATGCGAACTGGTGGGGGTCGAATGTGGTTGGGAGTCCTTGGATGATATGACTTTTGACCAGTTTCTCGAGACACTTTGAGATGACTGGAGTAAGAGCCACTGCCCGGAAATCGTTTAGGCACTGGATGGTGGTTTTCTTTGGAATAGGGATGATGGTAGAGGACTTCCGGCAGGGTGGAACGGTGGCCTATGTTAAGGACAGATTGAATATTTTAGTAAAGACCCCTGTGAGCTGATCTGCACAGTTCTTTAGCACCCTTCCAGTGATGCCGTCGGGTCCTGCTGCTTTCTTGGGGTTTACTGACTGATAAATAATGTAAATATTACTTATATAAACTATGTGCAATAATGTTCTCCTAACCATTTGTCTTGTGTGACTCATCTAATATATACCCAGCATTTGCATTCGGATCACATGATAATGATACAATGTAAGACCAGCTTGTATGCTGAACATTTGTCTTAAACCGGGCCTGCTTGGCTCTTCAGTAGGGCACTCCCTCCTTCTCCTCATCAGCGACTCTGACAGATTGTACTGACTCTCCATCACCTCAGAATAATAGATATAATAATAAATGTATATGTATGTAATGTAATTCTGTAATAAAGTAGACACATGCAATATTCAGTCATACACATCACACTAAGTACTGTTTTACTGTGAACACATCAACATCCCCCCCAAAAAAATCTAATCAAATATACACATCCTAACAAAATACCAATATATAATTAAGATAAAGAAAATAAAATTAAATTAAATACATCAAAATAAATAAATACATAAAAAATAAGTAGATAAATTAATTCAGCAGGAATGTTGCAATTGAAAATCATGAGTTTCCAAAAAACGTATGTGGTTCCATAAGTGAGCAAAATTTTCATCTTTCTTTTTTACAATGTATGTTAGTCTCTCCAGGGCTAAACAGGTAATTAATTCCTTTGTCCACATTTGCATAGAAGGTGTATCCATTATTCTCCACAACAGTGCAATTATCCTTCTGGTTTGTAAAAGTCCAAAGCCAATAAGCAACGACTGTTTCTGTGTCACAACAAAGTCTTGAGGGTATATACCCAGGAGACAAAGTTAGGCTTGCAAAGGAACTTCCCTTTCAACTATGAGACTCACACATTCTATTACACTCTTCCAAAACTCCTGTATCCTCATACACTCCCACAATCAATTATTTAAGGTACCCTTTTTCCACTTTACATTTCACACCGATATCAGGGACATTTGGGAATATGTGATTTAACCTACTGGGTGTAAGATAAGTACGCATCAGACATTTATATTGTAATAACTTAAATTTGGTGTTAACAGACTGGGTCTGGGCCTTAAAACAAGTGAGCTTCGTGAATATCCTACTTTATGTCAATTCTCCATGCCTTCAGTTTTTAGTAGATAACTCTTTTGACTATTTTAGCAACAGGTCATAAAACAATGAAAGTTGTCCTATCCCGTTCTGTGATAATGTAGGTGTGTCTCCAACACGTTGATGTGCAGAGTATTACACGGAGATGGAGTTTCGGAGAAAGGGATTCTTCGTCTGTTTAATTAGCTTTTTGGAACTTGCTGAGTATAAGTATAGTTTAAGAGGAAGCCCTGATGTTGTTTCCTGCTCTATAGTCACCCAAGCCGGAAGGTGAGCCACTGAGAAGTATTACATTGCTACCCTTAACTGGGCGGCCCAGTAATACAGTTTTAAATTAGGGAAGTACAATAGGGCAAGAACAATATGGCAAGTGCAATAGTTGGCAAGTACAATAGTTTTAATCATAGTCTGGCCTTTTTACTATTCCAAATTAATTGATTCAATAATTTATTAATATTATTAAATAAGGCATTGGGTAAAGGAAGTGGAAGTGACTGGAAAAGATACAGAAACTTTGGTGAGACAAGCATTTTGATTATATTTGTACGACCAGTCATAGAAATTTGTAAATGCTGCCCTTAGGGATGATTATTCGGAAACATGGGATTCGCTTCCACTGCTATGCAGACGATGCACAGCTTTATATCTCTGCTAATCCTGATGATAAATCTATATTAAATAAGATTGGGGACGGCATTAAAGATATAAAAAACTGGATGTCACATAACTTCCTCTTACTCAACGCAGATAAAACTGAAGTCCTACTTCTA
>JBBJLS010057463.1:0-13081 GCA_037577275.1 Bryconaethiops microstoma
GGTGAGGAGGAGATCCTGGAACTGGAGTCCTCCCTGTTCCTGGATCGGGACTCCACCTCAGCCCCGTGTCTCACAATCCCATTCAACCTAATGAGAAACTGTTTTCTCAAAGTGCTTATATTTAGAGTGTTATTACTTTCAGATAATATTTTATATGCATGTGAAAGGACACACTGTTAAGCCAAATCAAGTAAGTTTTGTTGTCATTAGGATAGATCATTGCTAGCAAGCCACTTAGCTAAGTTAATACCTACAGCTACGGTAGCTTGACTTTATTGGTGTAACATTCTGGTTGTGCTGTAAGGTTGGTTTATGACCTTTTCTCATTTTCAACCAATCCAGTACCACTTTATATTTGGTGTCTCTAATAACTGTGTAATTTCACATTAGAACAACATGTAAACAATACTGTGACTACTGGCAATGCAGAAACTGTTACAGATTCCAGTTTTAACAATACAATTTAAACAATTCCAGTTTTAACTATAAATACACAAATGAAATCACTGTCACATTATAAAAGGGTTTAAAAGCAGAATTTAGTTTAGGTTATCATACCACATGTAAGGAAAGTAGGCATTTCCTTTGCATATGCAATACAAGCAAACACATATTATCTAGTAAGTACACATTTCTTGTTCAGTCGTTTGGTAAAAAAACTGTTACCCTTTTACATGTACAGTATGTATTCACTGTCATTACTGATACTTACTTTAATGTGGGACTACAGGTCTAGAGTAATATCACCTGTGCAATAGGAACTAGTGGTGTAGGTTGCAATTTTAATGTGCCTACAACATTAGGGTTTCATTGTGCAGTGTTATTTTTGAGAGAGAGAGAGAAAGAGAGAGAGAGCAATATCATATAGCCAACAAGTTGACCTCTGTGCTGCTCAGCCTAATCATTTCACACACACACTGCACTAGAAACTGTTACAGGAGATCACATTAAAGGGATCAAAGCAAGAGCATTTAAATCTGTTCTTGAAGCTTGTGTCACAATGAGGAAGTAAACAGGAACGTACCTTGCCTGGAGTTCGCCCGTGTAGCGTGATGGATGAACCCAAGCGTGGACAGAAGCGAGAATGTTGGTAGAATCACTCAGTTTGATCTGCAAATGCTCCACACAAGAGTTATGATGCCCTCCGGAATCAGCGTTCACATTCATGCACACAAGGTATAACAAGTGAGTACTCACGTGAACCAGGGATGGAGACTACAGGGCGAGATGAGGGATTCAGTGTCCAAACAAGGTGGATCTACCTGTTTCCTGTTTCTGTACCCAGTAACACGTTCATTTCTGGTGACCCGTGCGCATCATGTGACAGTACCCCAGTACCATCACCAGATGGACCAGGTTGGGAGGAGATCCTACGACGGTAGTCCTGAATAAGAGATGGATCCAGAATCAACCGCCCAGAAACCCAGGACCGTTCTTCCGGACAGTAGCCTTCCCAGTCAACCAAATACTGGGTGCCACTGCCACGCCGTCGTGAGTCAAGAATCCGCCGGATGGTATAAACAGGACCACTGTCAATGATCCGAGGAGGAGGAGGGTCCAGAGCAACTGGAACCAGGGGTGAAGTGGTGAAGGGCTTGAGTTGTGAGGTGTGAAACACAGGATGAACCCAAAGGGAGGCATCTGATGAGTGATCCGGAAGGGTCCAATAAAACAGGGGACAGTTTCTTGGACTCCGTGTGAAGGTGCAAGTTGCGTGTGAAAAGTCAGACCCTGTCACCAACATGGAAAAAAACATCCCGGGGGATGTCGGCGGCGATGCTGATGGACATAGCGATAGCTGGCTCTCTGGATGACATCCCGGGCTTGCTGCCAGATACCTGCGGACAAACTGTTGGGCCGATGGTACATCAACCTCCGGTTCTTGGTGGTCAAACATTGGAGGTTGGAAACCATTGCATACCTCAAAAGTACTGAGGCCGGTAGCAGAGGAGGTGAGCAGGTTGTGAATTAACTCAGCCGAGATGAGGTAGCGTGCCCAGGAGCACTGACAATCTGCAACGAAACATCTCAAAAAGCGCTCCAGTTGTTGGTTGGTCCGCTCCATCTGACTGTTAGTTTGAGGATGGTATCCTGAGGAGTGGCTACAGGTGGACTCGATCAGATGGCAGAAGGCCTTCCAGAACCTGGCTGCCCCTGGCAGAATCTATCTTCCAACTCCCACTGGAGAGGTGAAACAACTATCTCAGGTGGCAACACAGGCACAGGATCACTCCGGGGGCTCTCTACCTGATGTTGACAAGAGAGGGCATCAGCCTTGATGTTTTTTGACCCCAGATGATAAGACAAAGTGAAGCGAAACTGTTCAAAGAACAGGGCCCACCACGCCTGTTGGGGGTTCAGTTGCTTTACCTGCTGGATGCTGATAAGATTTTGGTGATCAGTCCAGATGATGAATGGGTCACTGCCGCCCAGAATCCAGTGGCGCCATTCCTCCAGAGCCCACTTGATGGCCAACAGCTAGCGGTCCCCTACCCCATATCGCTGTTGAGTGGGATTAAATTTTCTGGAGAAGAAACTGCACGGATGCAGTTTCTGGTCTGGACCTCATTGGGAGAGAACGGCTCCTATGCCCACATCAGAGGTGTCCACCTCCACAACGAATGGGTTGGCAGAGTCTGGGTGAAGAAAGATGGGTGCCAAGGTGAATAACTTGCAGAGGTGGTGGAAGGCGTGAATGGCTTCGGATGTGAGTTGAAATTATGTTCTGGTGGGTCTGGTGAGGGCAGTAAGATGTGCTGCGACTGAACTGAAGCCCCAGATGAAATGTCGGTAGAAGTTTGCAAACCCCAGAAAATGCTGAAGCTGCTTAAGCGAATTGGGTAGAGGCCAATTACGCACAGCGTCCAGCTTCTGGGTATCCATGGCCACACCCTAAGGGGATATCACAAACCCAAGAAATATGGTGGAACGCTGGTGGAAAGCACATTTTTCCAACTTACAGAACAGTCGGTGGACAACCTCTTTAACAACCTCTTTAATACTGCCCGGACATGCTGGGTATGTTCTTCTTCAGTCCTCGAGTAGATCAAGATGTCATCCAGATAAGCAAAGACCCAGCAACCCAGCATGTCCCTAAGAACATCATTGATAAAGTGTTGAAATGATGCCGGACTCTTGCACAAGCCAAACAGCATTACCAGCGTTTAATAGTGTCTGGTGGGAGTAATGAAGGCTGTCTTCGCCCTCCATGATGCGAATGAGGTTGTAAGCGCTCCTTAAGTCCAGTTTAGTGAAGATGGAAGCACCAGAGAGGCTGTCTAGGGCGGTGTTAGTCAGTGGGAGTGGATGGCGGTTCTTCACTGTGATCTTGTTAAGTCCCCGGTAGTCGACGCAGGGACTTCTTTTGGGTCCCAGTAGGGTGTAGGGATGGAATTGGCATCGACATCGGGGACGTCTGGCTCCCCTAAGCATGTCCCAGCCAACACCGGAAGACAAAGCTCCTGACAGGTCAGATTCCATTGAAGAATCTTCTGCTGTGACCAGGAAATGAGAGGATCATGAGTCAACAACCAAGGATAACCAAGAATAATAGGAAGTGAAGTGAGCTGGGTGATGAGAAAAGTGATCTTCTCTTGGTGTTGCTCTACAGTGGGAGTGAAGAGGAGGTGTTTGGTGCACAATAGGACTCTGTTGAAGGGCTGTGATTTTATTCAGCTGGGATAATGCCTCAGCACTCACACCTAGCTTGACAGATATTACAGTTCCAGGTGAGTTCCTCCCCCTATTCACCTGGTCTGACTGTTTCCCGGGAGGTTCGGGCAGACAGCACGATGGTGATCGGGGGAGGCACAATAGGCACAAAGGCCTTTGCAATAGCATCTAGCCCTGTCCTCCGGGTTCAAGGAGGTGCCCCCTAACTGCATGGGTTCCCTGGCTCCTGAGTGGGCCTCTGACGGAGGTGGAGGTTCCGGTGGACTGATGGATGAGGGTCGCGGAGTCACTGGCGTAAGAGTATGAGGAGCTGGCCTCGGACGAGGGCTCATGCACTGGTCCATGCGCATACATAGCTGCACCATACCCTCCAGAGTGTCAGGGAGCTCTCGTTCGGCGAGTTGATCCCTAATACGAGAAGCCAACCCCTCGTAAAAGGCCGTCCGGAGCGCTGAGTCACCCTAAGCCATCTGAGGGGTGGGGGTATGAAATTCTGCGCTGTATTTACTAACCGAATGGTCTCCCTGCCGTAGATGGTACAGATGTGAGGCTACCTCCACCTCATTACCAGGGTGATGAAAAGCAGCCCTGAGCTGGCTGATGAATTCTGAGTAGGAATATCCAGCGTCGGTGTCGGCTCTCAGAACTGCTGTAGCCCACTTGGCTGCCTGCCCGGTCAGGAGGGAGACGAGAAGCGCAATGCGGCTCCTGTCTGAGGGGTATCGCTCCAGCTGGAACTCAAATATCAGATTGATATTAGTAATAAACACATCGCACTTCCCGTCAATCCCGTTTCATTTTTCAGGTAGTGATCATTTAGGGAAGGTGCGTAAAGATGTAGAGGAAGTTGGGACGGGTGGTTGTGACATTAGCGCCTCGACAGCACGGTCAGATTGAGTCTGCGGCAGAAGCATGACCTGGTGGCGAAGGTCTGCCACTTCCTTTTTCAGGATCCCAATCTCGACCCCCTGCCGATTAACCAGGTCCACTAACGTGCACCAGTCCGCTGGGTTCACTACGACTGGCTCAGACATTCTGTCACAATGAGGTAGTAAACAGGAACGTACCTTGCCAGGAGTTCGCCCATGTAGTGTGATGGATGAACCCAAGTGTGGACAGAAGCGAGAGGGTTGGTAGAATCATGCACTTTGATCTGCAAATGCTCCACACAAGAGTCATGATTCCCACCGGAATCAGCGTTCACATTCATGCACACAAGGTATAACAAGTGAATACTCACGTGAACCAGGGTTGAAGACTGCAGGGCAAGATGAAGGACTCAATGTCTGAGCAAGGTGGATCTACCTGTTTCTATACCCAGTGACGCGCTCATTTCTGGTGACCTGTGCGCGTCACGTGACAGCGTGTGAAATATCTGGAGCAGGTTTCCTCCAGATGAGGCAGCGGCAAGTCACACATGCACTTTTCTGTGGCTAATGCTAACATTAAGTATGAAGCAGCCAGTGTGAAAATCATATAAAAATAGCTGCAGTGTTGGTGTGGGTGTTTCCTCACAGTAACAGCAAAGCAAGAAATTGTTTGAGGCTGTTTACACTTTATATCAACATGCATTTTTTAACTGGTCACCTTGGCCTTTGTAGTAGGCCTGATCATATCTGGAAACAAACAAAGAAAAAAAGCACAAATTAATTTTCATTTTAAAGAATCATGTATGTTTTTGTACACCTTTTCACAGTGACCACATTGCAGTTTCAGTATTCAGGAGTTCTCTCAGTTCAGCTTGAATTGTAAGATTTTCCATGAAAGTAAAAACAGGCTAATTTTAATTGTAATTAGAAGTGAAAGATTTATTTTAAAATATTCCTGAGGAGTCTGTTTTCGTTCCACGGGAAGGCCAGCAGAAAGGGATTAAAGACTGGAGTTTCATAATGCTACTGTTATTTGATTATTTTGTTTGGAAACAATGGCATAAGAGTTTTGAAATGGCCAAAGAAATATCCAATCAGAACATTTCCTTTCTGTGGTATCTAGGTAGATGATTTGCAAACAATCATAGAATCAATCAAGTTGCGCCTCTGTAAAAATGTCTCATATACTGTAAAGCTTTAAATAAACCAAGAGGTGTCTTTTACAAGCTTCAGATGAGTGTGTGTAATCTAGAATGGACAAATCCCATCATCTTAGTGCTAACATGGCACTAAAACCCAATATGCTAGCAAAAAATCTAATTATTGTAGAGGTATATTTTTATGTTTTATGTTTGGATATCTATGGACCAAGCTAAAGGCCTTTACTCCTAAACAGATTATGATTATTATGATTAGATTACAGTTCAAACCACATTAGATTTAGACCACATTCAACACGTGAATAGAATATGTTTACATAATTGCAGACGTGGAATTGGATCTGCTGAGCAGGAAGATACAGGCCGAATCAAATGAGAAAATCCTCTAACAGTAGTTCATAGGAAATAAAACAGAAACGACATACGTGTTTCCATTTCCGGATGGGATTTGGACAGAAAACATGTTGTAAACAAGCTCTGTGTGTGTGTGTGTGTTTTTGTGTGTGTGTGTGTGTGTGTGTGCTAATGCTGTGCTGGTGCACGTGTCAGAGTGTGTATTTGAGTGTGCATGAGCATTTTAATCCATTTCTGGGGGGGCGTTACACTTGAAAATGATGTGTTAATTAACAGCACACGTTTTCAGATACATTTCCTCTTTGAAGACAATTGACGTGGACATTTGTAGTGTGACCTTCGTAAAAAGTTTTAGACTGAAAATGTAGACTGAAGAGCATTGAAACAACATTTATCCATTTCCGAGCTTGTTTTGTTGCCTCCTGTGTTACATAGCTGGCGAGAAAAAAATCAGATACTGTGTGTTGTTTTTACATCTGTTTGGAAAGTGTTTTCCTATAAAGACTGGAAGCCTTTATGTTTGTACTGCAAGCATTGGATGTTAGTATTGTCATCCAAATCCCTTTTTGACTCTTTAATATGCAGTGTGGGTGGTGTGTTTGGAGATTAAGTTGTTTCCTGTGCCACACGCACACACACACACACACACACACACACACACACACACACTACCACACAGGCCCACTTTCATTTTGGAAGGAATAAACCAATTAAACTAACCAGGCAACAGAAACTGCATAAAAAAAATAAAATCACCATTTTTTGTTGTTTTTTTCTTCCTTTTTTCCGTGTTCCAGTGGAGTGAAGTGGACTAGACTCTATCTCTTTTTCATCCTCTCCAGCCTCTTCAGGAAATCAATAGAAATGATGAGAGGTTGATAGTGAAGTCTTTGGTCAAAACAGTCCATTCATAGCCTAAATGTCAGCACATGGAGGATAAAGATTTATTTCTTCACACAAAAACTTTCTTAGAATCCACTACAGCATTCCATTTCCTTAGGCTGCAAACTTCACAGCCTTTTCCAAAGAACCAGATAAAGTGTTTGTTTGTGACGCAAGCACAGGACAGTCATACCGCACATTTTAAAACACTAATTTATCAATAGCTCCATAACTGACATGACAGTGTTCATTGTTTCTATATGCTGTAGTAGGACAAATCAGTTTAAGAAGAACCTCAATCAACACTCATACATTTATAAACAAACTCACACTCCCATACACTAGAACCAGAGAAACTGGACCATAAACCACCCCAATAAACACTCAAAAACACTAGAATTGGAGGTATTAACACATAAATTACATCAATATGCATTCATATACACAAGAACCATAAACATCTCAATAAACCCTCCTATACACTAAAATAGGAGATATATTTGACCACAAACAACCTCAGTAAACATTCCCAGGTTTTAATCCTTATTGCCATATTACTTCAATTACCACTCCTACATGCTAGAGCAGGAAATATTCGACCATAAACAACCTGAAAAACAATAAAAAGTGTCGATACAAGTCTATAAATGCTCCCATACACTAGAACAGGGGGTATCGGTCCATAAATAACCGCTGGACGTGGCACGGTCACGTCCAGGCACCTTCCTGACTGCTCCGCACAGACTGTGCTCTTTTTTAGTTTTTTATTTATCAGAACGCTTCTCAACATCGGTTGCACATGTAATTTGGGACACTTTTAAACCCGACCCGCTGTTGCCAACTGAGATACTTTGCGGCTCGAACAACAATAATGGACGCGATGCTCGTCCAAGGCGCAGAACAAAGAAGCACCGGGGAACACGTGCTGGTGTCCAAAACAGGCTGAGGCAGCAAGCGCACCAGGCACCACTGCCTAGTATCCTGCTGACTAATGTATAGTCACTGGAGAACAAACTGGACGACATAAGGACCAGAGTTACTTTCCAACGAGACATGAGGGATTGTAACATTCTGTGCTTCACTGAGACATGGCTGACCCCCACCGTGCCGTAACTCCATCGGACTCATTCTCAGTGTTCCGCCCGGATAGGGTGGCAGAGTCGAACAAAACCAAAGGTGGAGGACGGTGTTTCATGGTCAACAGAAAGTGGTGCCAGGGTTCTGCTCTCTCCGTGGCTGCTCGCCTCATTTGGAATACCTGAGCATTAAGTGTCGCCCCTTCTACCGGCCCCGCGAGTTCACCCCCGTCATCACCATAGTGGTCTACATCCCACCCCATGCAGACACAGATAAGGCTTTGACTGGATAAGAGCGTCTTCTTAATGCCGTAAACGTAAACTGAACTGTATGAGTGCATTTCAAAACAAATAGCACAGCCCTCAGGTACAGCCCTCATTGTAGTCGGAGATTTTAATAAAGCAAACTTCAGACAAGTCATGCTGAACCTTTACCAGGTTACATTTCCGACGAGAGGAGCTAGAACTTTAGACCATTGTTTCACGCCATATAAAAAGGGCTACAAAGCTGTCTCACAGCCAGCTTTTGGAAAATCCGACCACAGCGCCATTTTCCTCATTCCTCAGTAAACAATACAATGTAGGGAGGAGGTAGTCACGAGGGAAGTGAGACGCTGGTCCGCCCAATCCGAAGCTACGCTACAGGACACGCTCGATGACGTAGACTGGGACATGTTCTGGTCACGCGCGGATGACATCAACGAGTTTATGGATGTAACAGTTAGCTTCGTTAGCATGCTAGCGGAGGAGATCATCCCTACAGTGAGAGTCAAGACGTTCACAAACCAAAAACCACGGGTGGACAGATCGATCTGTGCTGCAGTGAACACCAGGACCACCACTTACAACGCAGGTCCACCAGCGATATGAGTGTCTACAAATCGGTGTCATACAGCATACGGCGTGCTGTGAGGGACACCAAACGTGGGTATCATGAGCGTCTGGAGTCTCACTTCCATCAGTGTGACACACATTATTCTGTTCTCCCTTCCCTGCAGGACATTTACACCGGGAGATGTTGGTCCAGAGCAGTTCAGATATTAAAAGACTCGTCCCACCACAGTAACGGACTGGTTTCAACTTCTGTAAGTCAGGCAGAAGGTTCCGCACCATCAGGGCCAAAACAGAGAGACTCGGGAGGAGCTTCTATCCTCAGGCCATTTGAGTCCTAAATCAGAACATGCCCCAACTTCCCTCATAGCATTACCATAGCATTACCATAGTATTACCATAAGGGACTGAAACAGGACCTCATATCATATTCATTGTCATATTTCAAAACATTCACTGTCATATTTCATATCATATCGAATTTATTATCACATCACATGCTACATTGTACATGCTGCTACAATGTACATGCTGCTTATTACTCTGGTCACTCTGTTTACGTTACACTGTTTACATTACTCTGATCACTGTTTACATTACACTACATTACTTTGGTCACTCGGTTAAATTACTCTGTTTACACTACTCTGCTTGCATTGCTCTGGTTTACATTGCTGTGCTAATATGGCACAATGCACTTTAACATTCCATTTGCTCATTGTACATATTGCTGCTACATTTATATAAATACATATAAAAAAACCTCAAATATTATTAGCTTATATATTTTATCACAAATGTATGGTGCTCCTTGTTTAAGGTACTTACTTTTCGATTTGTGTTTAGAAAATTTCAGATGTGTTTAGAAAATTTCCAGATTTTTAATTTAAAATTGACTTTAAATTTGTTTATAATGTTTGCACAGTCAAAAAAGAAGCGGTTCAGGATACATTTCACTGTGTTGTACTTGTATGACTACGCACGTGACAAATAAAGAATCTTGAATCTTGAATTCTACACTCTGGAAATGGAGGTATTTGCCCATATATAACCGCAATTAACTCTCCTTTATACAAGAGCAGGGCATATCAGACCATAATCCACATCAGAAACGCTCCTGTATATTACAAGAGAAGATCTCAGTAAAACTCAATAAATCGTTAGAACAGGCGTTCAGATTTGAGCTTAAGAAAGCTCATAGAACAAAGGGTTAAAGCCAATTTAAAATGTAAAACAATGACAAACACTGTTACCAGAAGCACATTCCTTTTCATGCCAACATTATTTGTGTTGGATTTAACCGTGGCTTTAGGTGGAGAAATATTCCAAGCGGAGTGAAGAATTCAGTTATGCTAATGCGACTGGAGCTCACTCTTTTTACAGTTGGTCAGTTGAAGGGAGTGATGCGCTGAGTTAATTAAAAGCTCGGCTGGTAAAGGATAAATTCAGCGCTGGGCTTGTGAAAGAGCACCCCAGCTTGACCTTAAACGCTCTGAAGAACAGCATCATTAATGATTTAAAAACAGGTCATCTTCCTCACTGCATGGCAATCTGTCAACATGCTGCGGTCTGCTTTCCATTAGTTTTCCCCCAATGAAGCTATTGATTTCTGTGAGATCTCTGAAATGGCTTCTTCTATTGAGCACAGACACAATATTTATTGCTGATTTCCACTGCTGAAGCTTGCCATCTACAAGAAAATATAAAAAATATATATACACCAAACATGACACGCAAATATTCTGTTGGCTCCCCATGCTGCATCTGCTTCAAACATGTTGTTGCATTTTGAGCTCATTGAAACAAACAGACTACACTACAAAACCAAATGCCTTCATTTTACCCCTTAAAATGACCTTAATTTTAACCTCTGGAAATGGAGGTATTTGCCCATATATAACCACAATTAACACCCCTTTATATACAGGAGCAGGACATATCAGACCACAAACAACATCAAAATATTTGAAGATTCTAAAGAAGATTCAAGTAAAATGCCGACCAAATTATACCAGCAATAGAAAACCACTCGGCGACCAGCAGATTGGAAGAGGCTAGTCCAGAAGGAGTGTGTAAGCTACCATACCACTTCACTTAGGTGACACACCAGTAAAATTATGCATGAGAGCATTCAAGCAGACCTGGCAGATGTGCAAGCCTGCAAGGCTGTACGCTACCGCCATATTCTTTCGATCTGTAGGCTGAACGTATAGCACGAGAAATGAATGAATTGATGTGAGAATGAAATGACACTCAGAGGAAAATCTGGAAGACATGAAGGCAGTAATGAGGAAAGTCGCAGAAGAGAGTGAGATGATGGGGCTACAGCACAACATAAAGAAAACAAAGGTTTTGACGACGGGAAACACTGCAGCATTTGTCATTGATGGTGAAGAGAAGTGGTGGACAAGTTTTGCTTTCTTGTATCATTTACTACCAACAAAGGATCCAGGAGTGAAGAAATCTGACACAGACTGGCACTCAGCAGAACAAGTATAAATCAGCGTGAAAAGATTGTCAAATGTAACAGTATGTCCTGACAGAATTGTCCAGGCTGTGGTCTTTCCTGACGTTCTTTATGGATGGGAAAGTTGGACAGAAAAAAAGCAAGAAAGGAAAAATATCGATGCCTTTGAACTGGGAGAGGACATTTGTGAGTACATTGAACAGAGAAGAAAACAAGCAGTGGCACAATTTTGTTGTGAAAAAAAGGGAAAATTTTTTCCTTTTTTCCCGTTTTTGTCATTTTTGACAAGAGGACAAACGAAAAAAAAAAAAAAGCCAGAATCGCAGACCTGTTTCTGTCAGTATGTCATGTAATGCAAATATAAATAAGCAATTACATATTAACAGTTGGAGTGTAGCTCACAATATTTTTTAATGATGCTTTAGGGAATTGTTCAAGTAATGATGAAATCTCAGATTGCATTTTAAGTGCATTTGAATAGATCTTTGTAAACGAAGGCTTGAATACACAAATGTTACCGCAGAAGCTATTTATACAGTTAAAATAAATTCAAATAACACACCAAGCTTTTTCAAATTGAAAATATAATGTCATGCAAAAATTTTAATATAACATAAAAAAGTAGTTTTATGAGTAGAAAGTAGTTTTATTTTGTTACCAAAACAACTCTGAGGCTATAGGTATTAGTAGCAGATCCTTTAAGTCCTGTAAGGATTGAGATATGGGATTTTGGAGACCAAGTCACCTTGAACTCAATGTCATGTTCTTCAGACCATTCCTGAACAGTGTTTGCAGGTTAGCAGGATGCCATATACTGCTGAAAGAGACCACAGCCATTAGGGAATACCAGTGCCATAGGGGTTATCAGCAGTGGGCGGGGGTCGGCATGGGCACTCTGACAGGTCTGCGGCTGTGCAGATCCATATGCAGAATGCACCACGTGTTCTCATACCTTTCTATCATAGCCAGCATGAACTTTATCAGCAATTTGTGCTAAAGTAGCTCTGTGGGATTTGACCAGACATGTTAGTTTTTACTCCCCACACACATCATTGAGCTTTGGGTTTACTGGTTGTTCTTTCTTGGACCACTTTTGGTAGGTAGTAGCCACTGGAAAACAGGAGCAACATTCTGCACATTCTTCCCAAGGTATTCCTGCATGAGGAAGATGGTGGTGATGGTGGAGAGCACTAACACAGTGGTTCACAATTTCCCAAAGGGCTATGAATAACTTTTGTATTGATTTACAGTGAGTCTTTCCTCTAAATGGGATAAGTGGACTCAAAACTATACTATTAAAATAACCTCTACAGCATAACAGAGCCACTGAACCACCTCACAGTAAGGATTTAGCACCCAGGTATGTTCTCTTGGTGTGAGCATATGCATTCTTCCTCTTGTGGAGAATACGGTGAAGGATGACTCATCTGGCCAGATCGCTGGTTTCCACATCTCTGTCAGTGACTGCAGTTTTTACACCACTGAACTCTCAGCTCATTGTCCCTGTAATGAAGGTTATGCAACCCCACTATAAAATTCCCCCTTGTTGCAGGTGTGAATGTTGATCATGTCCTGCTTTGACATTCAGTCACCTGAGGAAGAGTTGCTCTTCTGTTTTCCTTGCATATTGTGTTAATGGATGAACATTGCAGTCTTTTCCTCCACAACTTCCAGCCCTGTTTACTAATGTGATTGTTGCTCCTGATCCTGACTACAGACTCTCAGTTTTCTCTTCCAACAATATTTACCTCTCTGGACACTTAGTGAAAC
>JBBJLS010057495.1:0-13080 GCA_037577275.1 Bryconaethiops microstoma
TTAAATGAATGTTTAACTAAACTTTAGTTGAACATTCATTTAACGTGGCCTAGTGCAGCGGTTTCCAAATTTTTTTTCTGCGCACAATGGGGCTGACGTTACCTGCTCCAGTTTCGATCAGCCTGTCTGTGCACTGACGATTAACTTCACTTGCATGCGGTGAGTCAGAGGCAAACCCAGAGAGGTATTCCAGTGGTATGTGTATTCTCCTATTGATTAAGTGGAATGGATTCTTTCGCGAAAGATTCAAGATTCACTAGCGCTGGGTGAACTAATATTTTATGTTAAATGTGGGGGGATCCAAATGAATAATTATGAAAAGATTGAATAGCGGTGACGCCCATGCTTTCATGGCACTGCTTCTGAGAATTGATGGAGGTGATATGTGTTGTTTTTTTAAGTATTTGTCTGCAGTTGCCATACGAAGACCTATAATTGTGTTCTTGACTCTATTTCAAATGCCAAAGTCTAAAGTATATGGTATAGGGCTGAAGTCAAAAGTGGAGATTTTTATGGGATTTGTTAGATCATTATTTCCCAACCCTGGCTCTGCTCCCAACACGCCTGAGCCAACTAATCGGCTTGTTAAGAACCTCACTACTGAATTGTAGTGATTGTGTTAAAACAGGCAAAGCATTAAAATGTGCTGGATAAAGTGTCTCTAGGACCTGGGATTGGAAACACCTGGTTATATTTCAAGGCAGTGGTCTCTACTTCCGTGCCTAATAAAACTTCCTGCAGGATGCAGCTCCCTTAACCTAACTCACCTTATCCAACTAAGCAGAATGATGCATAGATCAGGCTAATATAGTCAATAAGGGAGCGAAGTGAACGTAGATTTCCAGGAGCAAGGATAGCCATTACCTTTTTAAAAGTGATAGGTATAAGTAAAAAATACCTGCCAATGGGTGCTGGTGACATTTCCAGCTCGCCAATTTTATCACCTTCTGAAGCAATTAAATATGTTCTTGGCCCATACATAAACAAGTGCTGACGAATCCATTCTCACCAAGGTTGTGGAAAATGGAGATCCCGAGGGGGCTACAACCCCTCCAGATTTCAGAATGGTTTAACTTCAACTGCTAAAAATAATGTAAAAATGCATTTATTAAATTTTTTTGCCAGCATGTTTTGACTACATTGGTTTATTTTTCAACCATCAGTGTGTGCTCCAGTATTGAATATCAGCTTGTGACTATAAACTGTCCCTTGCTGAAGCTAATATAACTCCATCATTGTTCACACCTGATAACTATGTAATTCATCTCCGTCTTAGTTAAACAAGTCCAATATTGGTGATACAATGTAGGACTTGTGTTATATAATATTCCTAATATGAGTGTGCCGAATCAGTGCTGAATCATGACTGTAATGTGTATGTCATCAAGAATGAATAAAGCTGCATCTATGGAGGTCTGGCACTGAGGTATACAGGTATAAAGGTTTATAAAAATGTACAGCCACAGGCAACATGTGACCATTATGTCATAAACTGGGTGGGGCAAAAAAAGGTTATCCATGTATTTTATGTAAATACCAAGTAACACAACATAGCAACTACCAATAGGAGCAAGGGCAATGTGAAACAAGTTTCTGAAACAGATGTTCTGAAACATTTTTTTCCAGTCAAACATGGAGGAGAAGCTCATTGTGGCAGTGTTTGGTTTCCCTGTTCTGTACAATTTACCTTTAAATACATACAGATCTTTATTTTATGGTGAATGGAGATGGTGAAATCATATAACAATAATATTAAAATTAATACAGGGCACAACATATAGCTAGCTAAACTGAACAGTAACAACAGCTCCCAAATGCAAATGTTTACTTATGTAATCTGGAAACCATGAGATAAGAATGTTTTATCTCTCTCATTTGTTGTTAGAGTGACTACAGCAATAAGCAACATAAGACTATTTATGCTGCACATTTATTACATTGTAGTCACACAAAGGGGTTTTCACCACCATTTTTAAGATATACAAGAATAGAATTTAAAACATGATTAAAGTATGAAAAAACTGATTTAAAAGAGTAGAAATTAAACGTTAAAAATTAAAAATTATTTTAAAATAAATGAAGATAATAAGGTGCTGTTGCAGGAAAAAAAGCAGCAGATCTTAAAGTGTGAAAAGCTGAACTGAAAGCGTGGCCAAACAAGAACATTTTCAGCCTGGATTTAAAAGTGTCCGTTGAGCTTATATTTCTGCAGCACATCAGATATACGGTCGCTGATACTTCCATATTCATGGAACTCCATAATCATAGAATAATCCATATTCCAAATCAGCCCACATCATGCAGTGTGCATGCCCACATCAACAGCTTACGGTAGAGTTTGCTAATGCTGTTTGGGAGTAAATTGTGGCCTCTCTAGAGCTATCTAAAATGATTCTCTTGGATCCTTTTTCTCCTCATTATCTCCACAACCTGTTTCAACAATTAAGAATTCAATTTTCCATCAGGTTCATGAAAATTGCCAGCTGCATGGTTTCATAGTTAAAACTCTGTAAATAGGTTTGTAAATAGTAAACAGTGTTTTGACACTGATAGCAAGCTTCCATTCGGACATATATGGATTTGCCTAACTAATACTGCTAGAGGGTTTAATGCCGCTTTATGGCAGCTGTAGACTTCAAGGCTTGTGAGACTTGTAAGCTTTTAAGCTGGTCTTATTTTGTGGTTTGTGAATCTTTCAGTTAATATGTGAACGCAAAAGTGAGTTAAAGCCTTACTCTATGTATCATGGGACCTGCCTGTCAGCCTATGAAGTTTGTCTGATTTAACCCCCCCTTATGTTTAAGTTCAATGTATTGTATTTTAATAACTGTGCTCATCTCTTGGTGTTTCTACATGGTGTTTTGTGTTGTGTTTGTTGGTCTATGTGACTAGTACATGTAAATGTGGGATTAGTTTGATGCACCTGTGGATGCATTTATTTTCAGACACAGCACAGGTGCATCATACTTGGATGCACGTGGGATCCAAGTATGATTGGATGCATGCCAAACATCACTGCAAGAAATCAAGACCAAAGCCCTGAATGCCTAAAATCAATTAATCGATTTCTTTGGGAGTTCAGGAAACTTTAGGGAGGTAAACTTGCACATGCCTTCTTACAAACCTACTTAAGATGCATTGGAAACTGCAGGAGGACAAGTTTCTTTATGGCAGCACAATGTAAGGAATAAATGCCCACAGCACATCAGTGTGGGGTAGGGCAGCTACTAATGAACTGGTAGTGGAAGAAATTTTGATGGAAAGGCTTATGAAGGTGTCTTCCCATATGAAAAGTTGATCACCTATGTGAGCCTATATGGGTCTTCATTATTTATATCTCCTTATAGGGATAAAAGAGGATTTTACCTAGAACTTTAAAAAATGGTGACTTGGCAAGGGTTGCTGCTCTGTGCAAATCAGGGACACAAGTACAGAAGGAGGATATGCATGCTGTTTTGCCAGCAAGCATTTATTACAGTAGAATAAACACAGCATTAGAAAAATCACAAGTAAGCAAATAAACAATACATGCAAGATTTGAATTTACTGTCATCCATCACTTAATCAATCCTTCATTCAGGAAAATTCTGACTGAAAACTAGTGTTAGTTTAGTTTGGTTAGTTATATGCTCAAACACAAAAGTTACACTGGCTGCCTGATGTAAACTGGCCACTAAAATCTTCACATCCTTCAGAAATTGGCTAATGCAGAACAGCACCAAAATACCAGAGGTGCTACTAAATGTATTACAGATTGGCAGGTGGGAAGTGCATCTAGGAGTTCTTACCAGTAAAGCAGGTCATCCTCAAAACCTGTACAGTTTTATTTAGAGACTCATGTTTCAGCATGGTTTTACAAAGCTATAGTGTAATTGGTTTCAGCCTGTGAAGTACTGCAATTTTTTATTATACTGTCTTCTTGCACTCTGTGTAGTCCTCAACTTATGTTGACTTGTAGTTTCTTTTTATTACTCTGTGTAGTGAAGCATTTGGGTTATATGAACAGTCAGTTCTTGAAGTTGATAAGTCAGAAGCAGGACAAATGGTCAAGCGTTAGGAGCCGCTTTGACAAGGGCCAAATTGTGACAACTTGACGACTGGGTCAGAGTATGTTCAAAATGACAAGGTATCCTGTGTCGTAATTCCTAGTATACAGTGTTTAGTACTTACAAAAAGTGATCCAAGGAGGGCAACTGGTAAGCCTGTTGGTGTCACGGGGGAATGAACTGAACTGTTTGCCCAGTGTAGCGTAGTGGAAGAGCCCAGTCATGGACATACATGAAAGAGCTGGTAAACCACACGATTTGCTCTGAGAACGCTCCAGCAAGGAGTAAAGATTTTCACCAGGAACCAACGTTCTCACATGCACACAGAGAGTATGTAAAGGGTTCCAAGGAACCAGAGTACTTACAGTACCAGATGAGATGGGCTGAGGACGAGCTGGCATGAGACCCAAATGTCTGAGTGCAGAGATGTACCTACTTCCTGTTTATATACTCTGAGACATGAGTCACTTATGGTGCCTGATTGATATCACGTGACTGGTGCATGTGACAGTAGCCCCCCTCCAGGACCGTCACCAGACAGACCCGGAAGGGAGGACACTCGACGATGGTAGTCCTAGATGAGGACAGGATCCAAGATGAAACGACCGGGGCCACGGTGCCATGAGTCAAGGATCTGCCGGACAGTGCAGGCACTACCACTGTCAATGATCTGAGGTGGAGGAGGAGCAGGGTCCTGGGGAGACAGAGGAGAAAAGAAAACAAGTTTTAATTGAGACATATGAAAGACAGGGTGGATCCAGAGAGAGGCAGGCAGCTGGAGCCGGAAGGTGAGAGTTTCTTGGATTCAGTATGCAGGTGGATGTTGCGGGTGGAAAGGTAAACACTGTCACCAACGTGCGGATGGCGATGTTGTTGAGTATAACGTGTGTTGGCCCGCTGGATGGCATTGTGGGCCAATGGTACATAAACCTCCGGCTCTTGGTGTTCAACCTTGAGCTGTTGGTTGGACCGCTCCATCTGACCATTAGTCTGAGGGTGGTATCCTGAGGAGAGGCTGGTGGTGACATTGATCAGATGGCAGAAGGCATCCAGAACTTGGCGGTGAACTGGGGCACTCTGTCTGAGACGATGTCCCTGGGGAACCCATGCAAGTGGACTACATGCTCTTATACCAGTTCAGCAGTGGTTTTGGCAGTGGGGAGTCCGGTCAGAGCCACTAGGTGCACGGCCTTGGAGAAACGGTCGACAATGGTGAGGATGGTCTTTTTCCCACTGGAGTCCGGCAGGTCAGTGACAAAGTCCAGCGCGATGTGCGACCAGG
This sequence comes from Bryconaethiops microstoma, assembly GCA_037577275.1. Taxonomy (NCBI): domain Eukaryota; kingdom Metazoa; phylum Chordata; class Actinopteri; order Characiformes; family Alestidae; genus Bryconaethiops; species Bryconaethiops microstoma. The sequence continues at coordinate 5,329 of JBBJLS010057495.1, forward strand.
AACGGCGAGGGACAGGTAGAGGTTGGAGGTCTTCTGGAGAAGGTTGGTTGGTGGACTTGGCCCTGGCACACACCACCCATGCCTGGACGAAGGTCTTAGTGTCAGAAGTCATACCGGGCCACCAGAAGGCCTGTTGGAGGAGAGTGAGGGTCCTGGAGGTGCCCGGATGGCCATTGATGGCAGATGAGTGAGCCCACTGGAGGGTATCTTGGTGCAGCCCAGTGGGCACGAAGAGACATCCAGGTGAAATGCCTGTTGGAGGGGACTCCAAGGCCTGCCTCTGGCGAACTCTGTCTTCCAACTCCCACCAGAAAGGGGCCAAGATGCGGTGAGATGCAGGACAGGCACGGGATCCATCCGGGGGCTCTCCGCTTGGTGTTGATGGGAGAAGGCATCAGCCTTGGTGTTCTTCGACCCCGGACGGTAGGACAGATGGAAGTTAAACTGTTCGAAGAACAGTGCCCACTGTGCCTGCCTGGGGTTGAGTTGCTTGGCCTGTTGGAGATGAGGTTCTAGTGGTCCGTGAATGAGTCACTGCCGTCCTGGAGCCAGTGACGCCATTCCTCTAGCCGACTTGATGGCCAGCAGCTCATGGTCCCCTACCCCATATCGCTGTTGTGTGGGGTTGAAGTTTCTAGAGAAGAAAAAGTGCCGTTTCTGGTCTGGACCTTACTGAGAGAGAACAGCTCCTATGCCCACGTTGGAGGCGTCCACCTATACAACGAACAGCTTGGATGTATCCAGATGGAGGAGAATGGGTGCAGACATAAAGAGGTTGCAGAGTTTCCTGAAGGCTTGGATGGCAGGAGGGTCTAGGATGAAGGGTCTCATGGTTGGCTTGGTGAGGGCAGTAAGAGGTGCTGCAGTAAGTGAAGCCCTGGATAAATTGGTGGTAGAAGTTGGCGAACCCCAGAAAATGTTGCAGCTGTTTAAGTGTCTTGGTGGAACGCGCATTTCTCCAACTTACAGAACAACTGATAGGACAGCAACCTCTTAAGGACTGCCCTGACATGCTGGGTATGCTCCTTCAAGGTCGTCTAGGTATGATGTCATCTAGGTATGACCTACCTAGCATGTCATGGAGAATGTCGTTGATGAGGTTTTGGAAGGCCACTGGACTGTTGCACAGTCCAAACAGCATAACCAGGGTCTCATAGTGTCCGGTGGGAGTGATAAAGGCCATCTTCCACTTGCCCTCTCTGATGCGGACCAATTTGTAAGCACTCCGTAGATCCAGCTTTGTGGAGAAGTGGGCACCAGAGAGAGCATCCAGGGCGGTGTTCGTGAGAAGGAGTGGATGGCGTTTCTTTACCGTGATTTTGTTGAGCCCCCCAATAGTCGACACAAGGATGGAGACCCCCGTCTTTTTTTTCTTCATGAAGAAGATCCCCGTGGTGGCGGGGAACAATGACGGCCCCTGGCGAAGTCCTTCAGCAATGTACTCCTCTATGGCCTTTCAAAACGACAAGATATCCTGTGTCGTATTCCTAGTATGCAGTGTTTAGTACTTACAAAAAGTGGTCCAAGGAAGGGCAACTGGTAAGCCTGTTGGTGTCACGGGGGAGACAAGAAATGAACTGAACTGTTTGCCCAGTGTAGCGTAGCAGAAGAGCCCAGTCATGGACATACACGAAAGAGCTGGTAATCCACACGATTTGCTCTGAGAACGCTCCAGCAAGGAGTAAAGATTCCCACCAGGAACCAACGTTCTCACATGCACACAGAGAGAATATAAAGGGTTCCAGGGAACCAGTGTACTTACAGTACCAGATGAGATGGGCTGAGGACGAGCTGGCGTGAGACCCAAATGTCTGAGTGCTGAGATGTACCTACTACCTGTTTATATACTCGGAGACGCATGTCACTTCCGGTGTCTGATTGACATCACATGACTGGTGCATGTGACAGTTGGGGCACTGCAGACCAGTCAGAGTGCCCTTTCTAACCCCGAAAGTACCTACTGGTTCGCACAGAGCTCTGACCTCAACCTCATCCAGAACCTTTGGGATGAACGGGAATGGAGATTGTGAGCCAGGTCCAACATCCCTGCCTGACCTCATAAATGCTCTACAGAATGAATTAACATGTACTCCCACATAAACACTCTAAAATCTTGTGGAAAGCCTTCCAAGAATAGTGGGGGCAAAAGGGGGACAAACTCCATATTAAAGTCTATGTATTTGAGTGCAATGTCATTAAAGTCCCTGTTGGCGTAATGGTCAGACGTCCCAAAACTTTTGTCCATATAGTGTATGTGATTGGACCACAAGAGATACAGCTTCTAAGGAGGATAGACAGCTTCTACCTGAGCAAAACATAAAACTCCACACCACAACATTAAGGTGCAACTGTCTAAGTGATGTTACAGTCATGAAACGATTCACAATGATGCAACCGCCATTTGTGGCCAGGAGCCCAGGATAATTGACCTTGTGCTCTCTGTGGATGGATGGATGGGATGGCCCTCCCTCTCCCCCATTCACCCATGTGGCGCTCCATGTTATTTTAAGGAAGCTGATGCTTGCCATCACTCTCCCATTGCTGGTGGTGTGGAGTGATTGGGTGAGTCCTAGCTAATGGGTGGAACTAGACATGACTAAATTGGACAGAAAATTGAAAAATGGAAATTAAATTATTTATTAATTAACAAATAAATAACAATTTAATCAAACAGAATACTAGAATAACTGTAATACCTGGCAAAGAGAGTAGCATGAGGGAAAGGCAGAGAGCTGAATCCAGGTAGAACAAAAAAAAAATCAAAAACTACAAACACGGGCATCATAGGCAAAGCTAGGCATACATCTAACAGAACAACTCAGCAACAACAGATCCAAAAGCAGCAAGATGACAAGAACACTTGGTATACTGCTCCACAACATTTGAATCAAACTTCAGTTCTTAAACAATGCTAAAACAGGACGTCCAGTGTCTAATTTGGTTGCTGCTGTGTAGCTCGCCTAATAGCGAGGCGAGTGAAATGTAGCGCACGTTGTTACAATTACACCCTGCACCAGGAGATCGTGAAGATGTGAGATGTGGGCATCATCAAATAGCTTCCTCGCTGTTTGGTTCTAGTGAATGCAATGAAGAAAACGATTTTCCATGCATGATGTACTCCTTTCCTACTGCTAGAATTCTAGTTTATTATTAATGCCCAGGAAAATCATTCTAGTGGCTAACCTGAGGACAAACAGTGATTCATAAACAAATTAGGAAAATTCAGAAAACACAGAAATCAGTTTCATTAATTAACATGAAGTTTTACATGCATCTGTCAGACGATGCTTCTGATAAAATCGATTACATTCATTGCCATTCATAATAAAAAACAACTCAGGAACAAACCTGGTCTCACTAATCACCTGTTTTGATTACAACAAAATCAGTTTTTCTTATAATGTATTGAGCCTTTTTTTTTCACAGAGACACTTGGAGAAGCAAGTCAAGGGCATGCCTCATGTATTTCTCATTTGACATGCAAAGCTCTTCTGCAAAAGAAATACTTTTCCATATTCAAGGAGGTTTTTAATAAATACTCATCCTGAGGCCATTTTTGTTCTCAGCATAAGCAAAAGACAATGTAATATTCATGGCATATCTGTGTGTCAGGCAACTTCTTAGTATGAGCGAGATGGAGGCTATTTTCAGAATGATGGGACCCGTGAGTCATTAGGCCACTGGGAGCGCCACTTGGTATTCAGCACACTGAGAACATGCAGCAAGGAACTAATTTATATGCAGCTTCAAACTAATTTTGTCTTGTTATATCATGCCATTGACATATCAATAACCCTGGTGTGTATATTTGGACCCACTACCTAAACAATACCTGGTCAGTGGTGGTCCTCTGGAGACTCTTTTATTGGACAAGGTAGAGGATGACTAGACAGAAGTTTCTGATAAAATGGTCACTAAGAGTATTTAGGTATGTATACCAAATTATAATGGTGGATGGTGGGTTCAAATAACTGGGTAAGGAGGTGGAAGATTAATCAGTTTTAATCCAAAGAGAGAAGCAAGGTGATGGAGGAATGATTTTTGTCATTTTTAAGACTGGGGCGTGGGTATCCTCTTGCATCCCCTGAGTGTATTGCTAAGTGTACCCTGAATGTACCCTAAACTGTCAGTTTGCATATTGCTTATATGTTTATACAACTGATATGTTCTATAAGTAACACAGGATTTCAAACTTACATAATCATATTGCAGAACCCTAGAAACCACCTGGAATGCCTTATCAACCACCTAGCATTCTCCTGCCAACCACCTGAAACACCACTGCAACTATTCCAGGGAATTTGTCACATGTGGTTGTGGTAACGAGGTGCAGACGCAGGGTTCCATTTGTTGGTCAGTCACTGAAAGTGAAAGTGAAAGTGAAAGTGATCATTCTGTCATACGTGAACACACCACAGCACACAGTGTGAACAGCACGAAATTCTTCCTCTGCATTTAACCCATTCACCAAGTGAAGCAGGGGGCAGCCAGGAACACGGCGCCTGGGGAGCAGTGTGTGGGGACGGTACCTGGTATGCACCATGTAGTTCTGCGGCAGCTCTTCCCTATCATGTTAAGTTTGTGCTGTCTATGTTCACATATTTGAGGTAAAGAATGGCAGTGGAAGATTCTGGAGGAGATGTACATCCATCTGCTTAACTGAGACTACATTGAGCTCAAAATAATTAGGTTAAGTAACAAACTTACAAACAACAAAAACAGCCATGCTGTTGTAAAAATACAGTTTTCGATGTAATACCATAGTGGCCGGCATCAAAGTTGAAGAATCAGGAGATTCAGGGGAACAGGCTTGAATCCTGAAGTTGACATGGTCAAATGTTGGCATCTTTAGTAGCTTTCTGTCACATCGGTTCTAGTGACAAATGACCTAGAGCTGGATTGCACACAAAGCTGGCAGGAAAACTGGTCTTCATTCTCCTGTGGCTCCTGCTTTTTGCACGGGACTTACTGATTAACTTTGCACATTTGCATGTGCCATTCTTCCTCCTGCTGAGATGATTACCAGCCTATAAAACCCCATCCGGATGCTGCTTAGACTTCCTAAATTAGTATCTACCATTATCATACTCATGGGCTTCTTATCTTCCTCCTTACTGGTGTACAGACTGTAGCCCATCTGCTAATGTGCAGCTTGAGTCAACTATCACCTAGTCCCTCATCAATGAGCAGTTGATGCTCTTGGTTGGAAATTTTTTGTTAAAAGTGACACCTTTGTGCCTAAAGCCTTGTGTCACTAGGATGTATCACTGCTGTGTTAAGAATGGTCCATCACCCAAATAATATCTGATCAACACCAGTTCCTAAATGGAGTAGGTGGTGGTTGGCAAATTGTCCAAGATAACAGTCTGCAACTGCAAATATATATGTATAGAGGGTCTATAAGACACTTGCAACTCATAAAGTGGCTAGTGAGTCTGAGGGCAAGGTAGAAGTTTCTGGTGCCACTGAAATAAGCAGGTGGTCTGTTTGATAAATCTAAGCTCTTCTCTATCTAAGTTTCTTCCTCTGGCATAATAAAATGTGAATTTTAAACTGAATGTGATTAGGTAAAAACCATGAGACATTGTGCATTACAGTGATTTTATGTCTGTTACATTTACTTGAGCAAGTATTACATTGGAGTATCAGGATTAGAATGTTGACGTTGCTAGTGCTCGTGTACCTGATTGAACCTTTTCAAGATGCCGGCGCCCATGCAGATTGCAGCTGAGAGCTGTCACAGTTCTGGTCAACGCCTGCTGGAGGGCACCAATGGACTCTGCACTGTCCTCATCGGCCTTTTAGGCATGGTCTCATCTAGCCGGCATTTGGTTAATTGGTTGCTGCCGGCTAGATTTAACCTTAATTATCAAATCTTTTTCGTTGGTTCTGGGTGCTCCCTCCTATTTGTATTTAAGTTAGTCTGGTCTTCAGTCCAGGTTATGGGAGCATACTGATTCCTCAGTTCATTCACCTTCCTCTGTGCCCATGCCCTTTTTTGACTGGCCCTCGTGCCACCTTTTTGTTCCCTTTGTTTTTCCCTAAATAAAACTCCTAAACATGGAAGTCTGCATTGGTGCCTCGTACCTCTCTCCCGGACGTAGCTCCTCTGTGACAGAATGCTCCCATCCCCGACGCGCCGCAGACTTCACCAGCGGGGTGTCTGGGACCCAGCGGATTCAACAGGATGGCTCCCGTGGTGGTGCTCACCCGCCGTTCTGCCTCCCCAACGGGGGAAGCTTGTGGCTCGGCTTCCCCAGCGAGACGCCGGATTCCAGGGAGACTGCTCGGCGGTGGAGTACGCGGCGGAGTTCTGTGCTCTGGCGGCCCAGGTCACGTGGGGGGACTCCGCTTTACGGGCGGCCTACCACGTGGGGTTGGCTCCCCGTCTGCAGGACGAGCTGGTTTGGCACCAGCACCCGGGAACACTGGTGGCTCTGATCCAGCTCAGCCTCCACCTAGACCTCCAACTTGACTCGGCCGTCCCCGCGGTCCCCGCCAGCCACTCAGCCCACATCGCAACAGCCACCAGCTACTCGACCCTCTCCACGACCTCCGCCAGCCACTCCGATCGCCTCGCAGCAGCCGCCAGCTGCCCGACCCAACTCAACTCAGCTCTGTCAAGCCCAACTCACGGTCCACCACCTCCTCGCAACCAGAGACTCCGCTTCCGAGCCACGGAGCTCCTCTGAGCCGAAGAGCTCCATCTCAGAGCCCCGAAGCTCCGTCCCAAAACCTCAGAGCACTCTCAGAACGAGAGGCTCCACTCCCGAGTCAGCGACCCCACCCCAGCCAGTCCCAGCCAGTTCAGATCATTTCAGCCCAGTTCCAGCCAGTTCAGCCCTCTTCAGACTGGCCCCAGCCATTTCAGCTCCCTTCATACCAACCATTTCAGCCCTCTTCAACCCAGCTCCAGTCACTTCAGCTCCCTTTAACCCAGTCCCAGCCATTTCAGCTCCCTTTGGCTCCAGTTCCAGCACTCAGCTCGACCCCAACTCCGGCCCCCCCAAGTCCAACCTCTCCCAACCCAGCTTCTCTTAGTCCTGCCTCTTCCAGTTCCGCTCCTTTCCTCCTACACCAGTCTAACCCTGCTCCTCTTAGTCCTGCTCCAGCTCCAGCAACAACCCCAGCCCCAGTTCCAGTTCCTGCACCCGGTCTGTCCCTGGTCCCAATCCCTGCACTCAGCTGGGCCCAGTCCCGGCACTCAGCTCGGTCCCAGTCGCGGCACTCAGCTCGGTTCCAGTCCCTGCACCCGGTCCAGCTCCAGACCCGGTTCCAGGCCCAGCTCCAGAACCCGGCCCGGCTCCAGGCCCGGCTCCAGCACCCGGTCGGGCTCCAGGCCCGGAGCCTGCCCCTGTCGCCCAAGGCCCGGCGCCTGCTCCTCACGCCCGGGGTCCAGCACCGGTCCTGGACTCGTCAACTCCTGCCCCCGGCCCGGTCCCCGCACCGGCCTCACCGTGTCCGGCCCCCGCTCCGGTCCCCGTGCCGGACTCTCCAGCCCCCGCTCCGGTCCCCGTACCGGACTCTCGAGCCCCCGCTCCGGTCTCCGCACCGGGCGCCTCAGACCCTGACCTAGCGCCAGTCTCCGCATGGGGCGCTTCAGCTCCCGACTCCACGCCGGCACCGGGCCGCCCCGGCCTCAGCCTCTCACCAGCCGTGGCCTTTGGGGGGGAGTACTGTCACGGTTCAGGTCGGCGCCCGCTGGAGGGCGCCAGCGGACTCTGCACCGGACTTTCAGGTGCAGCCTCATCT